>OVBB01002583.1:0-11098 GCA_900406415.1 Isatis lusitanica | reverse complement strand
ATTAGGTGGTGCAAAGTGAGGAAAGTCACTTTCTAATTATATATAAAGATACTATAGAAAAAACGTTTCTCCTCTTTTCTTCTCTTATTATGATTTTTTCATTTTATTTAATACTAAAAATCTTATTAAAATCCAGTAAATATCTGGACTGCAGATGCTCTTAAGCTCTCCTCAATGCACCACCATTTTTTCCTTAATCGGAGTGTTACAATTCATCCCACTCACAAAGCTCGTATGGGTTCGGCTCTTATACCACATGTAACCCCCCCCGACTGTCACCGTCTTTGCACCAATGCTCTCTCGGCATGTGGGGCCCACACTTGTTCAACGGCCAATGCGCTTCCTCGAAAGACTTGTTTACTATCCCTACATATGATTACATGATTTTTCATGTGTTTGTCCTCACTTGCACGGTTCTGAAAATGACTTCACAGAATGTCACCCATCTTACAATTACTTCAGTCCAAGTAGGCTTAACTGTGGAGTTCTTTCGGGATGTGCAAACTAATTGATAAGTGCCCTTTGATGATATAGATAACCAAATCAATTCTTTTAAACTCTCTTCATACACCACCATTTTCCTGAAATTGGGGTGTTACAGTTGTAATCCCAAAAATATATGAGCAATTCCTTGGAGATTAATGTTCATTGAATAAAACCTAAAGTTCTCCAGCAGGACGACCCTACACTGTTTTCGCTGCTTTATTAAGTTTCTTTTTGATGGATCTCAGATCTTTGAATAAATTATTTCATCGTTTGCATGGATCAGGAATCATTTCAAAGATATTAGTTGTTGCAACTCTATAGATATTTTCCTCTACCAGATATCCTTAAAGATGATCCATCATCATCATCATTTAAACAAACAATCTATTTAGTGTTGTACTTAGGTTTATTGCAGCTTGCAATTGAGACGATAAAAAAGCCTATTTAATCAAGATCTAAAAAGATAGAGTTCAAACAAAAATCCTACAAAATCCTCCTGGGGAAAGTTAATGATGGAGGCGTACCACACAAGGCTTTTTTTCTCTTTTCCATGGCTTATATGGTACATTTGGAAGGCCCATAATGTAAATTTTTCAACAGAAAGGAAGTATCTCCCTTAGATACTGTTCAGCTAGCTCAACACGAAGCAGAAAGTTGGCATCTTGCTCAAATCCTGGAGGAAACTACAAAAGCGGTAGAGGATCCTTCTGAGGAAGCTGGCCAAGCGACGGAAGTGACTATGGGATCATCTGCGCCAGAGAGACGATGTCAAGTGGATGCGTCATGGGGTCACAATGCGCAGCTGGTAGGATTCGGGCTCATGCTGCTGCAATACAAGGAAGTCGTGACGGTGGGACCTGTGAGCAAAGCCAAATAACAGATCCCCAGTGCATGCTGAATTAGAAGGTTTGATATGAGCTATGAAATCCTTACTCCAGTAAGGGAGAAAATCGATGCATTTTGAGTCAGATTGCGCTCAACTAATTAAGATTATCAACGAGGAAGAGGATACGGGTCGGTTACAGGTAAGTTTCTTGGTTTCTGGGGTTTTTGGTTTTTGAAAATATAACCATAAATAACCAAAATTTTATACGGTTTGGCTCGGTTCGGTTTACGGGTATTTCGTTTTTTTTTGTTAATTTTACCGAATTAAACCGAATAACCATGAAACCGAAAATATTTCTGTTCGATTCGGTTCTTCTCCCTCTTAAACGGTTAGTTCTGTTCTGGTAATTTTGGTTAGTTCGGTCAGTTATTTGGATAACTTCGGTTAGTTCGGGTTACTACATCATTTGTGTAATTTTTCAATTTGAATTAGTTGATTATGTTTGATTAGTTCGATAGTTGAGTAGAAAACAAATTTTTTAATTTTATGTTTTTAATATTTAGAATTAGAATTCTTGTCGTTAAGCATTGATAATGTAAACTTAAAAGAGTTTGAATATTTTAATCAAAGCATGTTTTTTGTTGTTGTTAAAAATAGAGAGCAAAAACTTATGATCTCTGTAGTATTCAAAAGACAACAACAAGCCAACAATACAAAAAAAAAAATATATATGGAAAGATATTTGATGATGTTGTGTTGTTGCCTTCTTTTTATTCTTTCCATGTCTTTTCTCCCTGCCAAAAAAAAAAAGAAAAAGAAGATAGTATATAAACACACATCATGTAAAAAGAAGCTAGAAATAATACATGTGTCTGTATTTAAAACAACTTTCACGTCTCTGTCTTTGGTGCAGAGAAACCGACATAAACTCAAACCTGTTTTGGACTCATATATCATCTTCAACTTGACTCCAAATTTTTACAACAACAAAATGAGAAGAAATTATCAAAAATATAAGGATTTAGAAGAACACTATACCAAATGAATCTTGAAATACAAGTTCTTCAATCATCTTATCCAAATTTTCAAGCTTTGTTTCCGCTTTGATTGAGTCTCGCAGCCACTGTTGACGACAAATGAGAGCCTCAACCATAAAAGGTGTGAGACAGCTTCGGTAGGGATCTAAAACTCGACCACTGGTGTTAAAGGTAGATTCTGAAGCAACCTAACTGACATCGTATTCTAATCCTAAACAGTTTTTGTCTCGTGGAACATGGGGCTCTAACAGGTACATATCCAGCTCGGTACCCATTTCATTTGCACTTCTTCCATTGTCTATCTCTGTATATGTCCATCCTCTCATCGACTTCTTCAGTGGATAAGCCAAATACCAGACTTGCAGAAGATATTGAACTGCCTTTACTTCCTGAGTTATCACAGTGAGAATTATATGGCTTCAACACCAATACATACTCATCATAGATTTCACGCAAGACTTTCAGAACTCCAGTCTTCAAGTATTCAGACTCTATGCTACCTTTACCATACAACTTTTCAAAAGTTAACGTAGCAAACTCCAATCTATTTCTTGGATCAAACATACTAGCTATAATAACCAACGGATTCATATTTAAGTGGCCATCCCAATATTTATCGAACTTTCCTCTTATACTCATTGCTTCACTCCTTAATTTTTTCATCAGCATTGAGACTTAATGCTATCAGTCTCCTTTCAATTATCACTATCTCATGGTAACACAACGATGAAGTGACTTTTTGAGAAGCTGAAAAAGCTAAGGTGCAATTGAAAAATAATATCAGAAAATTTGTCAACCTTGAAACTTCATCCTAATCTGAGCGGTCCAACACGTTTCACTCCACCCCTTCTTTTTGAAGGAAATAGTCATTATATAGCTAGTCTTCGTCAAACATCCTCTGAAATCTCCCTCTTTGCTTTATCGCAGATTTAAACATGAAATAAGTAGAGTTCCACCGAATCTTGCAATCCATTGGCAATGCAATAGATCTCACTCTATCATAAGTGATCTCACGTACTTAACCGCATTACGAATTGCCATAACAATATTAATCACATGCTCCAAACCTTCTCTGGCTATCAAGTTTAGAATATGCGCACAGCAACGTATGTGTATATTTGAACCATCTCTAACCAAAGAATTAGCTCCCTTCAACCTCAAAGCTTCTCTGAATAGCTGTATACCCCTGTCATTAGTCTTGGCATTATCACAATTCATAGTGAAGACTTTCCCTATTCCCAATTCTTCTGAACAGCTAACTAAGTGAGTTCCAATGGTTTTACCCTTGTGATCAGTGACCAGTTCGAAGCTGATTATCCTTTCTGCAGCTCCTAATTTGCCTTTATCCAATGAGCTGTGATAACCATGTAGCCCAACAAAGTCGTCGGAGCTACCCATATATCAGTGGTAATTGACACTCTCTTCCTCTCACAGCTAAACATATTTTTCAGCGCCACTTTCTTTTCCATAAACAATCTGTTACTATCCTTAGTCGATGTCTTCTTGCAGTGCACCGTGTACATGGGGATGATATTATGGCAGAATCTCCTGAAACCCACTGATTCCACAAATGAAAAAGGCATCTCATTGATCACAATCATCTCATTGACCGATCTTCGAAACAACTCCTTGTCAAACCTCAAGTTCATAAGTACGCCTCCACTACCATCATTACTCATCACCTGTTGGGAACCACTCTCCTTTGCAGTCTTGAACATGTTGCAGCTGCTATTATGATTTATCATTGGGCTTGTCCCAACCAACTTACAATCAAACCCAATCTCTGTCCCGCAAAAAATTCATATATCCTTTGATGGATCAGATTCTTTCCTAGTGAAGTGAGCCCATACAGGGGCCCTACGAGAAATCTGTTTCCCCTTTTTACTATCTTTAGGTGGTTGAGCACTTGATTGCTGACTATGATTACGGTTCATTCCAACAGAAGGTTCTTCAACATCTTCTGTGTTAGCCTCATCTTCATTCATTGCTTCTTCGTTGTTATCAGACATTAGTAAACTTTTATTTGATCAAAAACAAAGATTATATTAACAGAAATCATCATAATAAAGTACTCAAAGTTTCAACTTGATTGAATATAACACAGCAATCTCAAATCACAAAGACAAAATGTACTAAATGATCAGAAGAGAACTTTAAAAATAAAAATAAAAAACACAACATCTTTGTAATAGATTTTTTTCCTTGTAATGAAAACATTGAAAAGTTTCAAAAGAAACCAAGTACAACATCTACAGCTCCAGATTCTTTAAAAAACTTGCAACTTCAAAAAGCGAAAACCACCTTATCCAATAAACACATATACAGAATTTTTTGATATCATCAAGAAAGGTCCATTGAGAAAAAAAAACATACCAGTTTTGTCTAAGTCTGAATTATAATCTTCTTGTTCTTTTCTTTCCTAGGCAAGAATCTGATTTGCTCCAGATGTTAATCTCCTCCTTTTTCTAGATAAAATAAAATATTAAATATTAAAAGACTGGTTTCTAACTTGACAAAAATTCATAAACATTAGAGAACAAGAAGCTGAAGTTGGTCAAAATGATGTCTTCCTATCCTAGATAATCAATGACGTGAGCAAATTTATCAGTTCCTGGATTCTTCTACAAGTAATTCTCACAAGGTTCATTCACAAAGCAGAAAAAAAAAAAATTCTTAAAGAGAATGTGGGAAACTATGTGATTTTTCCTAGAGTTACCAAATACTACTGAAGTAACAAGTGAATTTTTAAACTAAAATCAAACATCCACACTCAAATTCATCAACTATGCTTCAAAAACCGTTTAGCTTCCTGAAATGTTGTTTAGAAATGAACCAATAGTAATCTAGTGTGTTACATCCTTGAGTGTTTACAAGCTAAAGTCTTAAGATATGGTAAGAAAAGACTCAATATTTCTGTAAAAGGACAGATCGACTGCTATCACAGAGTTCGAGAGGAAATATATACTGCTATTGCCGAAATCTGCAAATTGGAGGAGAAAAAGGATGAAGAAGGCTGTTATTGCCGATTTGTTTGCAGAGACGACACTCGATGAGAGTGGCTCCAAAACTGGCAGTAACGAAGAGGAGAAAAATGAGGCTAGGTTTTTAAAACAGCATCTTATGTCTCTTTGGTTTCGGTTTCCCATTCGGTAACCCGAAACCCAACCGACCCAAAACGTAAACCGAATACAATTATAAATGTAGCCGTTCAGTTCTCCTATATCAGATCGGTTCGGTTCGGTTCATGCAAATTTCTGTTCGGTTCGGTTCGGAAACTTCGGGTCTGTTTTAAATCCCAAGGGTAATGGCCATCTTTAGAAACAGAGCTTGAAGAGTTTTACAATGCGTATCAGTGCTTTAAAAAATTTTCAATCTCGTATATCCATGTTCAGAAAATATATGGGCTGACTTCTTTGAACTCTAATCGTAATTGTCCCTCCCGTATGCCAGAAAAATCTTGTTTGTCCCCCTTATAAAATTCAATTTCTTTTTCATTTTTGTTTAAATCGAAAACGCATGAAATCAAGTATGGGTTTAATAAATCACAGAAATTACGAACCAACCAAATAAAAATTAATTGGGTTTTGGCCTAAACTTACATCTGAACGCAGCCCAAAGTAGGACTCCAACCCAAACGAAAAAACAACTTATTTTTTATCTATTTCCTAATCATACTATTTCGTACTAGTCTTACTAGTTGACCTAATCACTAGTTGATAGTAGTTGACTCACTAATCGTACTAGTCATATTAATTGTACCAACAGTATATTTAATCGGTTTCCTTATATTTGTAGCATGATGAGGAGGTTGTAGAAGAACCAACATAGGTTTCTCGGATATTTCTTCAATGCCACCGCATATGGAAAGGGATGCAAGCTAAGTAGCAAATGCTTGCAACACAAATTTAAGGAAAAATGTATTTCCAAATTTGGATGATCAGACAAGAGTTGGTTTCTGAAGTTTATACTTCATCCCCTCAGGTGCTTTTAGCATTTATTCATCTGTAATTTTGTGAAAGGCAAAAAAAAATTACAGTTGAAGAAGTGCTAAAAGAACTTGAGGGGATGAGGTATAAAGACAGTTAATGTAATACCCCAGTTTAGAGCGGAATAGTACAGCGAAGCAAAACAATTATCGATGACTGATCAGGACAATTTTAAAATTTATGGGACGTGAAGTGTAGCTGTACAAAACATCAGAGAAGCCAGTACAAAAAGGATTCAGGTCAAGAAAAATTCTTATGCAACATAGAAAAATCAGAGAAGCCAATTTTTGTGGGGAAAAGGACATTCCCAGCAAATAAATGAGAAAGGAGTACAAGGATAATTTTAATAATTCCGGGATTATGCACAGACGTACTCAAGACCCAGATGGAGATATTGCAAAAATATTCAGTCAAAGAAAAAGTCTTCTGTGAGAATTAAAAATCGGACAAGTTTGAATGACGAAGATTGACAGTTTGGATAAGAAAATTCATAAGTCGAGTTCTACTCATCTAAAAATTCTGAAACTTTTTGGAGGAACTACAGACATCATAAGGAGCATTCAGAACCAAGAAGAGAAGTTTTGGATTAAGGAAAACAGAAGTTATGAAATTTTAAGTGCGTAAGCGTGTTTGAGGAATTGGTTGAATGGTCTTCAGAGAAAGCAGTCCAATGTTCGACTAGACTCAATTCTAAGTATCCAGGAGTCTTTCACCAAGTGCTCTTCGTGAGCAAGGGCCAAGGAGACAGTTTCTAGAAAAAGGAGTGGTAAGTATTTAATTCATTAAGGTTTAGTTGGGTCCATGTGTCGATTAATTAGATTAAGATAGTGTCTAAGGGTTAAGTGGCAAGCTTAGAGTAAGATTAGTTTCCTATGATGTGTCATCTCCTAAGCTAACCCCTATTTCTATTTAAACCCCCATCCCTCTTCACTTGTCCCATTTTCCAGCAAAAACCAAACTTCCTTCCCTTTGTTAAAGTGTAGAAGCGTGAGAGAGAGAGAGAAGAGGTGGTCTGCGGTTGTGGTGAGGAGAGTCTGAGTTTGTGGAGAGTGTCTCTAGATCCATTAGGAGCGTTGTCAATGTGAGTGTCAGAATAGGAAAACCATCTTGGAACCCATGCCTTACTTTTCATGTTGTATATGGTAGAGGTTGATTGTTGAGTTTAATTGTTTGATTTTTGTATGCATGCTTGATTGATTGTTGTGTGATTGATTGTTTGATGTGTGATTGTTGTTGCATGTGAATGTTATACTATGAATTGTGGATGTGTGTTTGTGTAAAGTTTACTTGTGCAGGTGCTATATGTGTGGTGGCTAACAAGTTCTTGCAGGATGAACCCACCGTATAGCGTGATGAAGTAACCATGCAGCAAAGTGCATAATTGTGGAGTGTTCAGTCGTGAACTGAGTGTATATATCTGTGGGCTAAGAAACCCGCTGGGAGAGGTGGCGGTTAGATGCACAACTGTAAGGTGTGTTATCCTCCTTACCGAGCTTTAACACAGATGTTGTGAGAGACTTGCTGTTATCTTCGGATCCTTTTGCACTCTCTCCACCAAAAGCTCAGGGTCACCAAGAACAGAGAATATGCTTTGGAGTGAAGATTGGAGTTTGCGGAAGTGATGTGACATTGTTGGAAGTTGTTGAGGTTGTGGTTTAGAGTTGTGATGAGTTGTGTTGTTGTTGAGGAGTTTGATGATTTGTTTTGGTGTGGAGATGGTGAGTCAGTCCGATTGATGGGTAATCTTTCGGATTAAGGCGGAACCGTGAGAAGCGGTTTAGTGGCGGAATGTGTGTGCTCCCAACTGGTTTTACCTCCACGGCATCGATGGACTGAGAGGTGGGGATGACTCAGAGTAAGGGGGTGGCTGTCCTGGCTGAGTGTACCCGATGGGGTATGGCAGACGGCGTTCCAGAATAGGAAGGGCGGAGGAATCGTGACAGCTTTCCGGAAGAGGAAGGACGGGGCTGGGGTCTGGAAACATTTGTGCGAAAGCTGGTGTATTGCCTTGTTTTGTGATATTCCGGCTTGATAGTCTTTGTGATAGTCAAGTGCAGGTTTTTCATGGGGATCAACACCATACTTTGAGATCTCAGTGCCCACACGTGTGTTGTGCGTTTGTGAACGCCGAGACTATCGTTTTTGTTGCTTTGGCTATTTTCTTTTATGTTGCTTCGGCTATTGTGTGATATTGATTGTTTGCTTTTTATGTGGTTGTTTGATTGTGTGTAGCATGATGGGGACTGGGATGTGTTTTAATATCTGAACTCACTAAGTAATCTTCCGATTACTTACCCATTTCCTTCTCCTCTCCCTTTTGCAGGAAACCCATAGAGTAGAGAGTGGTGGAACGTAGGAAGACCAGAAGTAGATTTGTTTTTGGGCTAATAGCAAAGACTCGTTTGTAAAAGTATGTAATATTTCCGCTGTGCTTTTGAACTTGTTAAGTGTGGCCACTTATGGTTTTAATATGTAAGACTTTGTGAATTGGTTTAAGAATGAATGAAATGAAATGTTTTGTAAAATTTGTGTTGGCTCATTGATATTAGACTTGTCCAGACTAACACAACTCGAGATCGAGGTATGGGTTGCAAAGCCTTAGGCCGAGATCGAGAGGTAACCGGTGTTAAGTAATTGGATTGCTCTGTTTTCGGACTTGTCCTGAAATGAGCTGACTCGTTACTTAACCTCCAGACTGTAGCGTCCCCGGGTCGACTGGGCTGTGCGGTCGTTCGTGTTTTTGTTTGATTGTCGTTCGGCCGTATATACCTAGTTCGGTTAGGGGGTGTTACAGATGGTGGTATCAAAGCATGGTTTCCGACTATGCTCACGAGACAAACAGTTTTTAATGTTTTTAAAATTTTATAGAGTCAAATCGCTATAGCCCATTTAGGAATTCAGGTCTGTTCTGCTCTATAAAGTATTAAGTAGTTTATTTCCTTGTAACAGGATGGCGGACGTGTGGCTCAGTGGACGCAGACTTAAGGGTTTGTCGAGAAGTCAGAACGAAGAAGGACAGAGATCAGAATCATTTCAGCCATATCTCTACCCGGACCGTGAGCATGGTGGTACTTCCAGGCGCATGCATGCAACCATATCTTAGACAGAATCAGGAACCCATGGAACTCCAGAAACTGACCACTCATGGTAGCCAGGTGCAGATGGTTAAGCTCATGAGCCATCCAATTATGTGGAATCTGTGACTCAGTCACCAACTCCAGCAAGTCAGCGAGGGCGAAAGGAGTCCGTGGGACAGGATGGTAATGCAACTCTGAATGTCGGACCACAGCAAGGGACAGATCCTATGCTAGGGATAGTTCATGAACTTTTCTCTAAGGTTCTTCAGGATAGAGTCGCACCTAACCCAAGATCAGAGGAATCTAAACCTCCAACTTTTCTGAAGATTGTAACCACAATGAAGACTTTGGAGACGCCTAAGTATACAGGAAAGCCAGACCCATTTGAAGCTGATGCGTGGATAATGAGTCTTGAGAAAAAATTTGCAGCTACTCGATGCCCGAAAGAATATCAGAAGGACATATGCGTGTATTACCTGGAGAAGGAAGCTCTAGGGTGGTGGAGCAGCATAGATCATCAGACCAATCACACTATCCAGACTTGGGAACAGTTCAGGGAGGAATTTGAGAAGAAGTATTTCCCACCGGAAGCGCGAGACCATTTGACACATAAATTTCTGCGATTGGAGCAAGGGGACAAGAATGTCCGTCAGTATGAAGTAGATTTTATGAAGTTGCAGCGGTACGCCGCCCATTGCAATCTGAGTAATGAAGCCCTGACCCGCCAATTTATGCAAAGCTTAAACCAGAGATCAGTAACAGACTACAATCGGTGACGTACGTCAACCCACATGAAGCAATAGAGAAAGCAGTGAACGTGGAAATGTATCTACAACATGAGAAGGAATCACGGAACAGAAGAAGGAACGAGTTCAACTCTGGATCAGGTTCAGACCCTAAGACGAAACAGTTTGGGAACCGCCAAGGAGGAAATCAGAAGGGCTACCAAGGAGACCGGAACAATGGAATGTTCCATAAAGAGAACACTAGTGAAGTAGGCTCTATTAAGCGATGTTATACTTGTGGAAAGGAGGGGCATACGACTAAGTTTTGTTGGAACAACCGTCATACCAATCGTCTTTCAAACCCGACTCCAGTCTCAGTGATCTGTTTCAAATGTGGAAAAGAGGGACACTACGCCAACAACTGCACTCAAGGAGGTCTTCTGGCACCGCCCGTGCGACCAGCTATCGAACCCCCAGCTAAGTGTCAGGCCACCGTCGGAAGGGTGTACGCATTGGATGGAGCAGCTCACGATTCCGCAGGACCTTCTCACGGCCCCGTTACAGGTAAACATTGGGTGCTAACTCTCTTTTGTGTGATGATTGAATCATTTGCTTTTGAATGCGTTTTGATACTTCGAGAAAATTGTCGAATCTCGTAGTAATCGATAAGAGTAAACCCCTAAAACTGAAACCCTTGAGTCGGATAGTTAGTGATAGGAGTTTCCGTATGAACCTTAGACATGGTTGGTAATATTAGTTTAGTAATGGCCTAACTTTGGAAACCGAACCTAGTCCGAACCGTTCAGCTTGAGGATTATGGTGAATGTGTAAGTTGACAAAGAAGTAGAGAACCTTGGAAGACTGGACGAGGATGATGATAGTGAAGCTGATTGTGGAATTGAAGAGTATAGATATGAGGTAAAGGTCAAGACCAGCATTGGAGCCAGACTGCGGGCTAAGT
>OVBB01002578.1:0-11114 GCA_900406415.1 Isatis lusitanica | reverse complement strand
ACGGACCCATCAGAGTTTGATGATTTTCTGAGGGTGGTTCCGGCGACAATTTCGGACCATATGAATGAGCGCCTCATAGCTCTGGCGACGGAGGAGGAAGTAAGAGCAGCTTTGTTTATGATACATCCAGAAAAAGCTCCAGGCCCTGATGGGATGACAGCTCTTTTCTTTCAGCAATCTTGGTCCCTTATTAAAACAGAGGTGGTGCAACTAGTTAATGATTTCCTCAGATCAGGGATCTTTGATCCTAGGTTGAATATGACGAACATCTGTTTGATTCCAAAAACGGAGAGGCCAAGCCGTATGTCGGAATTACGACCTATTAGTCTCTGCAATGTGGGGTACAAAATTATTTCTAAGGTATTATGTCAGTGGTTGAAGTGTTTACTCCCAGAGATTATTTCGGAAACGCAGTCGGCATTTGTCTCTGGACGTTTGATTTCGGATAATATTCTGATTGCACAAGAGATGTTTCATGGGTTACGGACTAATCCATCATGCAAGAGAAACTTTTTAGCAATTAAAATAGATATGAGCAAGGCTTACGATCGGGTTGAATGGATATTTATTGAAAAGCTTCTGTAGAAGATGGGTTTTACGCCACAATGGGTGACTAGAGTGATGCAGTGTATTACATCGGTTCAATATAGAGTCCTTCTTAATGGACAGCCAAAGGGACTCATTACGCCTAAAAGGGGACTTAGGCAGGGTGATCCCCTCTCACCATACCTTTTTATTATATGTACGGAGGCGCTGATCGCAAATATCAAGGAAGCTGAGAGGATGAAATTATTGACGGGTCTCAAGGTCGCTAGAGCTAGTCCTCCTATTTCTCATCTCTTATTTGCGGATGACAGCCTATTTTTTTGTCAGGCAACAAAGGAAGAATGTCAGGTTATTCTGAGTCTTCTTAAGGAGTATAAGTTAGTTTCTGGACAACAAATAAATTTTGAAAAATCTTCACTTCAGTTTGGTCATTTAGTTGACGTGGGGGTCAGGGAAGAGATTAAAGCCACTCTTGGTATTTGACGGTTAGGTGGTATGGGATCTTATCTGGGGATTCCGGAGAGTTTGGGGGGCCCAAAGACACAAGTGTTTAGTTTTCTGCAAGACCGAATGCTGTCACGAGTTAATGGATGGACCCCAAAATTACTATCAAAAGGGGGGAAGGAGGTCATGATCAAGTCGGTCGCCACAGCATTACCGACGTATATTATGTCTTGCTTTCGAGTTCCAAAAAAGGTTACATCCAAACTTGTAAGTGCGGTTAGCCAATTTTGGTGGAGTTCAGGTGTTTCGTCAAGGGGTATGCATTGGATGTCTTGGGAGAAACTATGTCGGAAAAAGGTGGATGGAGGATTGGGTTTTCGTCTGCTTCAGGAATTTAACACGGCTCTTCTTGCCAAACAACTCTGGAGGTTAATAGAAAAACCTTCTTCACTGTTCGCTCGAGTATTTAAGGGGCGATATTATAGGAACTCGGATCCTCTGGATCCTATTCGATCTTACTCTCCGTCCTATGGATGGAGGAGTATCATCTCCGCTCGATCTCTGGTTAGAAAAGGACTAATCAAACGGGGTTGTACATGTTCGTCTATTTCGGTTTGGAATGACTCCTGGATCCCAGCCCTTTGCCCGAGACCAGCTATACCAAAAACTTTTGCTCAGAATCCGCAACTTTGTGTGAATCATCTTATCGATGGACGGTCAATGACCTGGAAGGTCAACTTAATCAAGGAGCTTGTTTGTCCTGAAGATGTAGCTATCATTCTTGGTATTCCTATTAGTAGATTACATCGGTCTGATTCTTACGGGTGGCATTTTACTAAATTTGGTCGATATACTGTTAAGTCAGGGTATAATGTGGAGCGGGACTCTCAGGTTGCGAAAAAAGGTCCCCCTATGTTTGGGCCAGATATAAAACCATTACAAGCCTTTACTTGGGTGGTGAAGTGTCCTCCAAAATTGAGACACTTTATGTGGCAAGTTGTCTCTGGATGTTTACCGGTACTTGGTAATCTCAGAACACGGGGAATCCAGTGTGATACTCAGTGTGGTCGATGTGAGGTGGAGGTGGAGACAATTAATCATGTTTTATTTGAGTGCCCTCCCGCTGTTCAGGTTTGGGCCTTATCTCCAGTGCCGTCGAACCCTTCGGTTTTTCCAACAGCTTCAATATTTACGAATATGGATTATTTATTTTGGAGATTACCTCCAGATGATAGGGGGTGGGTTTACCCATGGCTACTTTGGTATATTTGGAAAGGTCGAAATGACAAGTGCTTTAATAATATCGACCGGAGTGCAAAATGATATTGTTCAGTTGGCGGAATCGGAAGCTCTAGTGTGGGCAGAAGCAAAATTGCTCGAGGTTCCAGACACTTCAGGAGAGACCTCTCGGGATAGCACAAACTCTCATCATGTTCAAGCTGCTCACGGTAGATATTGTCAAGTTGATGGTTCCTGGAAAGCGGGTGATGTTTTTTCTGGACAGGGTTGGATCACAGAGGGTGTAGGAAGCGGGGTAATGATGGGATCCCGAAATGTCACGGGTAGTCTTTCACCATTACACGCTGAATTTGAGGCACTTATTTGGGCAATGGATTGTATGAGTATATTACAATTCAAGGAAGTTACTTTCCCTTCAAATTGCTTGGAGCTAGTGAAGATGGTATATGAACCAATGTTATGGCCGGCGTTTGCAGTGCACTTGGAAGAGTATCAGAGAGCAAAAAATGCTTTCGATGTTTTTGCGTTCATCCACATTCCTCGATCAACCAATTCAAGAGCGGACAAACTAGCAAGAAGTGCTAGATCTTACCCCTCAGGCATTATTCATGTTGATACTACTGTTCCGACTTGGCTTCTCGAGTCTTTTTAGTTTCGGTTTGTATTGCTGTTGACAAAAAAAAAAAAAAAAAAATTTACCAACTTGTAATCATGTCAATACATGATTCCATATCTTCAATGAAAACAATAATGTAAAAATTATTTTCTTGTTTTTGTTCTTCTGCATTTGACCGTTACATATTGTGAGAATGATATTGATAGTGGAAAACAAAAATTTCCACCCGAAGTGAATAGAATGTATGTTGCACAGGTATAAATAATTATTAGAAGTGGAAAAAAACGATAAGGTTAAAAAAAAAAATGAAGAATCCGCAGATTTTGTAGAATATTTGGAGCCATTGGTACAACTTCTTTGGAAAAAAATATTGTGATTGAGATTAAAAATAATGGATGAGATATCTGAGGAATCTGTATAGATTATGGATATGAAACAGAAACGGAGAAGTAAATAATGGAGAAGAAATCTGAGGAATTTGAAAATCAATTGTGTGTAGGAAAGTAACTAATTTTGATTTATATAAATTTGCAACTTTATTTAGTTAATTGAGAAGAAAATGGAGATTTTTAGAATATTGAATGAATTTTGTATTTAATAAAAGTAAAAGATAACTATATTATCCAATTGTGATGTAAACATCGTGAGCTAATAATATGTGTAGTTTAGTAAATCATACGCGTATCACTTTTAAATTTATTGATTTGTAGTTTCGGGTGGGTTTGTTTCTTGGGTTCTTTTTTTTCTCTCTAATAATGTTAGACTTTCCTAGTAGGTGTATGTCTTTGGTCTTTTCTTTTGACTGATATAAGTATTGAAGTGTGGTCTGAATTAACCGGCCTGCGTTGGTACCTTGGCGTCTCCACAACTTTCCCATTACCAGGCCTGATTTTGTTAGAGAGAAGTCAAGTTCGGAAGGAGGCTTGGCAAATCGTTTCGCCAAAAACGATTCCCATGTCGATCAATATATTGATGGAAATATATATAGCAGGTGTGTTTGTTTCGGGTGGGTTTGTTTCTCGGGTTCTTTTTTTTTCTCTCCAATAATGTCGGACTTTCCTAGAAGGTGTATGTCTTCGGCCTTTTCTTTTGACTGACTTAAATATGGGAGTGTGGTCTGAATTAACCGGTCTGCGTTTGTACCTTGGAGTCACCACAACTTTCCCAGTACCAGGCCTGATTTTGTTAGAGAGAGGTCAAGTTCGGGAGGAGGCTTGGCAAATCCTTTCGTCAAAAGGATTCCCATGTCGATCAATATATTGATGGAAAGCTATATTGCCAGGTTATTGGCTTTCTTTCCTTGTAGATGTGTCACTCTAAATCTGACCTAGATGAAAGTCAATTCTGTTTGAATAGAGGATATATGGGCTGGAATAATGAAATTTTGGTTTTTTGGAATCTCGGTAATCTTCATCCTTATTCTTCCCTGATTTTATTATATATGTTGTATCTTCTGATAATCAGGACATGTATGGACCTGGTGGGTGAGTTTGAGGCAGAAAGAGCAATGATTTTCCAGACCATCATATTCAAATGTGATTTAAATTACCTCCCCTGTCAGAAACTTTGGAAATGTTTCTTTAGTTATTGAATTGGACCACTAGGACTTGGATATTGGCTGATATCTTGGTGATCTCGTAATCTTCCAAGCGACCAAGCTCATTTCCGATGTTGTAGATCATTTTTTTATGCCAGTAGTGGAGTGGTGTGACTTTTATGCGGATCCAAAAGAGAACCTGAGATGGGAATGTTAATGAGATAGTTAGTAACCTATCGTTGGAGAATCACCATCCATTGAATGAAATGGTACGGTCTGTTAGCCATGACTTCGAGGAAGTCTTCTTCTATGTCAAACCAAAATTGAAATCAGGTGTAGTCTATGTCAGACCCTACCACATTTCCTTTTAGGTTACGTTTCTTTGGGAAGTAAGGGATGACTGGCCACAGTCGCTGCTTTTGCGGGTTTGTTAGGCATCCTACGAGAGTTTGTGCATTCTATTTTATCAGATCTGAGGTGTCTAGCTCTGAGATATGATTCTTTTATAGTTGGGTGGCAGATCAGTCCCTTGAAGTTTGAAGTTCTTTCCTTTTTCTGCTGTTGGGATTCCTTTCTCCATCTAGTATTTTGGGTTGTCCGATTTGTGGGGAGAAGGCGGGTGTAGATGAGGAGCTGATAACTCATGTCATTTTGCGAGAGGGTTTCTACCTTTCAAAGAAAACCCCTCGTAGTTGAAACCCGAATCACCTATTCGAGGAGTGGTATTTGACTCTGAATAGGCGGGGTGAAAATGGAGTGTTGAAATCTTAAAATTGGGAAGAGTATAGGATCTCTAAGCATTTACTCTGATGGCTAGGAAAAGGAAACTTTATGCCTTAGTGGAGATAGGTCGTAGATGGAGGCTGGTACCAGAATTCTAGTAGGAGTAGCTTGAGAAGGTTTGAAGTTGCGATGATCTGAATTAATGCTTCTTGAGAGATAGATGATTTTCTGTTTTTTGAGGTGGTCTTCAGAGAGAATGAGACGCTTACTGATGCGCAGCAGACTATAGATCAGGACCAGGACAATGCTGTTATGGACCGTGCTGTGTACTGTTTCGACCTGCAGCCATCCAGAAAGGAGCTGAGGTTGGAGCCTCGACCAAACGATCAAATCACTCGATTATGTGGAGTTATTCTCCGACAAACAAGGCAAAATACAACTTCGGATCAGTTCAGAATAACCTTGGTACATGAGGATGTTCATGGCCTTTCCCGGGTGCTCGACCGTACCACCGAGCCAGCCGCACCCGACCTACAACTGTCCAACCCATTGGATTATTCTCTCGACCAAAATGCCAAGGAAAGATTCAACTTGCTTGTTCAATTATTTGAACATGAGACTCAGAAAATAGGCCGGGAAGTTCAAGACCAGACCGTCAGGGATTTGACATGCATGATTCAGACTGCTACTTGTACCAAACCAAATCGCACATGATCATGCAACCAAACACAAGGAGCTGGACAGTCCCCATGGACACGGAAAAGGAGCCCAAAAGTCCATCAAATCAATCCGTCTATCTTTTATTTTAATATCAGTCTTTTAACTTTCAATTTGATCACTTAAACCCCCAAGCTATTTTATTTGTTTAAAAGGACACAAACTCATGTTGACAACACTTAATCGATTTTGGTATTTTCTTTCTCCTTTTGGCGATAATTCTCTTTGTTCTTCTTGAACATTTTCGTTGCTTGGTGTGTCATATCCTTGCAGCAACCTCCATTGTTGGTCTAGTGAGTCATATCTAGCAACATAGGAGTGGGAAGTATGGGCGGCCAGAAAAATCCTCATCGTCATTTGTCCTTGTAGAGGATCGGCGATCATCCTATCATTCCTTACCGGTTGATTGATTTATAGCTAAGGGCGTATCACTTACCATATGGGGGTATGGACCCTCCAATCCAAGCCGGGGGTGGAACCACAAGAAACTCGAGTCCCAAGGCAATATTCATTAGGTAAACTTACTAATTTGGAAACAACATGATAGATGAGAAAGTAGCCACATAGAGAACCTGGTTTCCTTCAAACTGTTCTCGTCAGTCAAACCTGGGAGAGTACTTTTCCTCTCTACCTCTTTACCATGAACTTTCTGTTTGACACTTCATTTTCTAACTAAACTTAATTCATTAAATTTCTCTTTTCGGTTACTCAATTGAAGTAACAGTTTAGTCAGTTTTATGTGGCACAAGGTACAAATTAATAGTATATAATTAGTTATCCAAAATGCAATATCATATCTCAGAAAAAAAAATAAAAAAAGCAAAACCTTATTTATGGTTTATGCAGACATGCAATTAGCGAATTGTGAGCCATAAAAGATACTGTTTTTCTGTTAGTGATAATTGAGCTTCTTGTCAAGAGTTGTGACGGTTCGGTCGTGACGTTTCCAATGAGACACAGATACTCGTGTCGGTTGTATTCTATATAAACAAATTTTGTCCTCTGTAAATAACCAACAAGTTTCAGTTCTATAAAAATCGGTTTCATATCAAAGACAAGAGACAGAAGTCTCTTGTTCTGTTTCTTCTCTTCTCAAAAATCCAACATGGTATCAGAGCTTAAGTTTGGTTTTGGAACATGTTCAAACACAATAAGAGTAAATCAGAAATCCGCTGCAGAAGAAGAGAAAGAGAGAGATGAGAAACCGAGAGAAAAAGAAAAAGAAGAGATGGTGACTAGAGAGAGCACCATCAATCTGTACAAGCACATTCACATGCCCTAACTTCAAGAGGAAGGCTCCAAAGGATTGAAAGAGATAGAGAATCTTCTCAACAGGAAATGGAGACAATGGATGTGGAGTGGTAGTTGTGGAAAGAGAGATCTGAAACTTTTTTCAAAGCACAAAAAATGAAAGACGTGAAGGGTATTCACGCAGAAGACGTTAAGGGAACGTTGATGGTGATCAGAGGAAGACACCAAGCAAAAGAGGATGCTTACCTTATAAACAAATGGAGCAGACTTCAAGGAGAAGTGATGGTGATCAGAGGAAGACACCAAGCAAAAGAGGATGCTTACCTCATAAAAAAAAATAGAGCAGACTTCAAGGAGAAGTGATGGTGATCAGAGGAAGACACTTTACAAAAGAGGATGCTTACCTCATAAAAAAATGGAGCAGATTTCAAGGAGAAGTGATAGTGATCAGAGAAAGACACTGCTTACCCAATAGAGAAAAGGGAAGAGCAAGCAGGTTTAAAAACAGAAGAAAACTCAGAGGGAGTTAAAGAAGGTTGCAGTGACAACCAAGAACATGTGAAGCAAACGTGACGTAAGATCACGGAAGAGTCGGCACAAAGCTTACGTGTGGAAAACTCTAAGTTGACAAAGGAAAATTTTCTATAGCAAAGGAAATTGTGCAATGTCAAAGTGAAGAAGGAACAAGAAAAAAGAAGTTGTGAAGAGAAGGAACACACGTCAATAAGAAGTTGGAGTTTGATATAAAAAGAAGAAGTTTGGTTTTAGACTGCAACTCAATTATGGGGGAGTATTAGTGATAATTGAGTTTCTTGTTAAGAGTTGCGACGGTTTGGTCGTGACGTTTCCAAAGAGACACAGATACTTGTGTCGGTTGTATTCTATATAAACAAATTTGGCCTCTGTAAATAACCAACAAGTTTCAGTTCTATAAAAATCGGTTTCATATCAAAGACAAGAGACAAAGGTCTCTTGTTCGGTTTCTTCTCAAAAATCCAACATTTTCTACCCTCAAAACAAAAATAATCCAGCAGCAACAACAAAGATAACATAGGAAGAAGAATAAAAAGAAGAAGCTGAGTTTGTAGGCTGATTTGTTTGCTTATTTAACTCTTCTTCAGGTTGTGCAAGCTCATCTCCTTCTTTACCAGAATTTACCGGCACATAATCATCCACGACCTCGACTCCTGTCGGCGCTAGATCGACAGGGACTTCGTAATCGGAGTAATCTTGACCGTTCGGTGGGGAAGAATTTGCAGTGGTGTTTGACATCGTCATTGGTGGAGAGGATGAAGGTGAATCGGCAGCGTAACTTCCGCCGACTAAAGCAAAGATAATGAAAAGGAATACGAAATCGAAACGTCGAGCCATATATATATTTATCTACTATAGATTGTTTATTTTGTTTTTTTCTTTGGAACGTGGGTGTATGCGCAAATGAGTTAGACGACGAAAACAACACAAATTGATGAAGAGTAAATGATATAAATTTATGGAGAAAATATAAATTTTATATGCATATAAGGCTTTTCTCTATGAGATTGAGAGAGAATGATTAAGAAAATGGAGGATGAACGAACAAGAAAGGGGGGAAATGAATTGGGAATTTAAAGGCTACGATGAGATGAACATAGTTGGCAGTTAAAACCAGGTGTTTGTTTGGAGGTTATGTGCGTTTTTTCTTTCTTCGTTTTGTTAGCCAAATTTGAATCATATTTTTTTGTATGCACTGTTTCCGCTATGTTTAGAATATGGTTCATTACTGATTTTTAGAATTAGTTTTTGTTTTCTTTATAAGGGAGAACTTAGAATTGTGAGTTTATTTTAAAGCAGTAACGTCAATCGGTGTACAGGTATATATATATTGGAAGAAAAAACAAATAAATGATTCTATATATATATCTATGCACAGGTCATGAACATTTCAGATAAATAATGAGACAACTTACTCCTTAGTTGTGTTTTACTCGGTAGACATCAACTCTATGTTCTATGTTTTATGTAGGAAATATTGATTTATGAGAAATTTTAGGATTGTATTATTTGTATTTAATGATTGTATACATATATCAAAAAACTTTAAACGATATTAATATGTAGTATATAGAAATTCTCTAAAATAAAATTAAAATTATTTATTTCACAAAAATAGCACACACGAATGAAAGTGACAAAATAGCATTCATTAAAGGGTTTAAAGACAATTATATCTTTAAACCAATACAACTTTCAATCAAAAAATAATTATTTTAAGTTATATATTACACTAATGAGTTTAGGTTCACTAATCATTAATTACAGTTTAGATTTTATGATTTACGGGATTGAGAGAAAATGAGAGTTTATATCAATTAAGAATTAGAGTACAATAGTTTTTCTGTTGTGAATAGAATGTATTCTGTGTATTATTAATGAGACCAATGATCCATATATATAGTGTTTACACAATGACCAAATATGGAAATATATTATTTACCTATTCCATGTCTAATTAAGAAAAGATCTAATTATCCTAAGGACCGGTTATGTTAATAACCTCTATGTGGGTCGGTCTGTATTGAGTCCATTAAACCAAACAGTTCATCACACTCTCCCTTGGACGAAATGACCGAACCCGATGCAACCAAGGATCTTTGTAATACGCTTGGAGATACTGCCTCATTAAAACATCACTAAAGAAAAACCCAGTGGGACAAAACCTTAGCGAGGAAAGAGTACAACACGTATTACTCCCCCTGATTTAGATATCCCTAAAAGTCTTTTAACTGACGCATGCCAATCTGGTACACCAGCTTCTTGAGCGTGGAAGAAGGGAGTGACTTTGTGAAAAGATCGGCCGAGTTTTCACTTGAACGGACTTGGAGCACTTGAACTTCTCCGGCCTTCTGTAGGTCGTGAGTGAAAAAGAATTTGGGTAAAATGAGTTTCGTCCGGTCTCCCTTGATGTATCCGTCTTTCAAATGAGCTATGCATGCGGCATTATCCTCATAGAGGACGGTTGGCTCTTCCTCCTTATCGGTCATTCCGCAGTCTCGCCTTATGTACTGAGTCATCGATCTTAACCAAACACATTCACGGCTGGCTTCATGGATTGTCCAAAATCTCCGAATGGTTTGATGAAGTGGTCGTGATGGTCTGCTTCATGGATCGTCATGAGATAGCTGTTCCTCCGTGAATGAACACATACCCTGTCTGAGATCGTCCATTGTGCGGATCCGAAAGGTAACCTGCATCAGCAAAACCAACCAAACCTTCACTGTTAAGGTTAGTATAAAATAGACCCATGTCGTTCGTTGCTTTCAGGTAACAGAGTATATGTTTAATCCCGTTCCAATGCCTCTGGGTCAGACAAGAACTAAATCTTGATAGGAGGTTCACAGCAAAGTATATGTCTGGTCTAGTATGACTAGCCAAATACAATAACGCTCCTATGGCACTGAGATATGGCACTTCGGGACCAAGGACTTCTTCATCGTCCTTCTTCGGACCGAATGGATCACTGTCCAAACTGAGGCTTCTCACCACCATTGGGCTGCTCAATGGGTGGGTCTGGTCCATATTAAATCTATTGAGTACCTTTTCTGTATATGTCATTTGATGCACAAGGATTCCATATTTGATGTACTCAAGTTGTATTCCCAAACAGAACTTAGTCTTTCTTAAGTCTTTCATTTCAAATTCGGCCTTTAAATATTCAATTGTTTGGGCGATTTCTCCAGAGGTTCCGAGGATGTTCAAATCATCCAAGTAAACTGCGATAATCACAANCTTCTTTGACTAGGTACTCACTCAATCTATTGTACCACATGCGCCCACTTTGTTTCAGTCCGTATAAGGATTTGTTCAGCCTAATGCAGTGTTCTTCTCGAGAACTTTTCTTATCTTTGAGCTCAATACCCTCTGGTAATCGCATATAAATCTCATTATCTAGTGGACCATATAAATAGGCGGTTACTACATCCATTAACTGTAAATCCAATTTTTCTCTTCTGGCCAGACTTATCAGGAATCGGAATGTCGTTGCATCCACCACAGGGGAGT
>OVBB01002577.1:0-11115 GCA_900406415.1 Isatis lusitanica | reverse complement strand
GAGCTTAAATCTTTCTGCAACAGAAGGTGGTACAAATCTGCCACCTAAAAAATGATGAGGGCCACAAAACCTCTTCGCACATAATTTTGGGGCAGTTAAAGATACCTAATAAGAGTTAGGAAAATAAAATTAATAAAGTTTCCAGACATAATAACAAATGATTCAAAGAAAAAAAGGTAGTGCAATTTCGTCTAAAGCATACCAACATATCAGGCTTAATTCCTCCACCTTCATGGTCTCCTTCTTCAACGTGCCAACCAGAGGGAATATCTACAGAGACAATGACTGGACGTTTTTGGAGCGTCTGCTCTTGGTTCTGCAAGGCCAGCAACCTCCGGATAAGGTCATCAAAAGGAGGCCTTGGAGCACCTACACGTGTAAAATGGTGACTTCAAAAAGCAATAGCAACATGAAACCTAATGTTGTTTTTCTATCAAATAAGAATAGTTACCATGAAACGAAAACCCGAAAATTGCATCTATGATAACATCGAAGTCCTGTGACAAGTCTTGTGGCAGATCATCAACGGAAACGAAAGGAACTGATAGTGACTCCAACTACAGAAAACAATCATTTCAAAAGGCAGTATACAGACAAAGCTAGCAAGTATTATGTAAAGAAAAGCACTGCTTATGAACCTGAGTGACGAGTCCAGTATAAAGTGATTTGGCTGTACGTTTGGGATAACAGATGGACGGTTTGTATCCAAAATGGTGAAGATGCCTCGCTGCCACTAAACCATCACCACCATTGTTTCCAGGACCACAGATTGCTAGAACCCGGCTATATTCACTTGGTTTATAAACCTGAAGAAAGTCGTAGACTTCAAGACCAATGTACATAGCCAGAAACTCTTTTGTAATTCTTACATCCACTTGTGAGACTCATCCACGATAGAGAAAGAGTTAGAGGTTTATAGGTTCCAAAAGCAATAAAGATTTGAACTTTTTCATTACATTTACGGATCTGTTTTAGTTGATTTGATTCTGCAATAAAGGAAGCTTTTTTCTTTATGGGTTTTACTTCATTCTATTCCTTAACTCAAACAAAAGCTTTGAGCTTTCTTATAAAGGTATTAGAATATAACACGAAACAAAACAAAACAAAACCTCAGCAACTGAAGTAGCCACGCTAAGACCAGCCAGTTCCTGCAAGAAGATGAGAAATTCAATCACGATCAGGCGGGGAAAACCAAAGCAGAATAAGGAGAAGAAACAATGGAGAAAAAAACAGAGAAAAATGGAGACCATGAGCTGATCAACGGAGAAGCCAAGAGGACCCATCAAGGTCTCATCGATCTCTGCGGCTTCTCGCTGCGTAAGGTAAGATATTGCTGATGAATCCTGCATGGTTGGTATTGATTTGGTGGAGAAAGAAGCGGAGCGTAGACGAGAAGCGTGGCTTGCAGTGAGGAATCGCTGTGTTGGTGAAGGCAGGAGAGAGGAGAGAGAGTATCGCTGTTGAGAGAGAGGTGGTTTGGGAGAAACTGGGAGTGGTGAGTGGAGGAGGAAGGAAAATGTCATTCTTCTTACTCGACGCGTTACCGACCACATTTAGCCCCAACAAAACTAACATTCTGACCTGAACTCAGAAGTAAGCCGCTTAGATCGGTTATCCACATGAATCTATTTCGGTTAAAATGGTTTGGTTTGGTTCCGTTCGATTCTATTTTGGTATTTTTCCAAACTTGGTTTTATTTGATTTACAAAATATACATTACCAAATTTAGACCAACCTAAATTTGGTTCCATTTGGTTCAAAAATTTTAGATTCTGGTTCGACGTTTGTTTAAAATTTTAGATTCTGGTTCGATTTTTGTTGTCAAAGGCATTGGTGACCACATTTTAGAAAAAAATGATGCATTTTTCTATCCCTCGAATTTGGTACTACCTAGGATGAAAATTTGGCCATATTAAATCGAGGAGCAAGAAATAAACTATGACAAAAAAAAAAACAATTCCTAATGGT
Organism: Isatis lusitanica; assembly: GCA_900406415.1. Lineage (NCBI taxonomy): Eukaryota > Viridiplantae > Streptophyta > Magnoliopsida > Brassicales > Brassicaceae > Isatis > Isatis lusitanica. The sequence goes on along the minus strand of OVBB01002577.1, from coordinate 9,147 downwards.
TCACATAGGGTATGTAGAAAAAAAAACACTAAAAACTTTCCTTCCTCTCTCCTAAAAACCCAAGCAGCCGCTTCCTCTGTTTTAACTGACTCTGATGGCTTTCTCAGTGCTAGAGTCCATGCTACTTTATCTTTTGCTTTCTTTTGCCTAGTTCGTCTTTTAGCCAGTCTTTTCATGGTTCATTGCTTCTTGAAGATTTTTTTGTGACCATGATGTTTTAATCCTCCAAATCTGATCAAAACATGGAGGTTTCGAAGCTTGTGGTCCCGGAGCTCTTAGATCGACGGTGTGGCTTGACCACTTTCGTTACAAGTTTTTTTTCTTTCTTTTTCTCAGTTTTTAGATCTGGAACTTGTCGATTCTGAATTTTGCAATGGTGGTTGAGCCTCCATGTGCTACCGGAGATCGTGGTTGTGTGTTCCTTGCAATTCGGCCTATTCCACTCTCGCTCGATGGAGATTGGTAATATCTAGGTTGGTTCATTCGCTCCTTGCCTATACTCTTCCTATCTGGTCGGGATCTTGTTTTCCATGGGCGTTTCTATCTAAGTGTATAATAGTCGCGGTGGATCCGCTGATTCAGCCGCATCCGAGAGAAGTTTGGACTCTGTCTTGCCGGGTTACGAAAGCGTGGAGTTTCGAGTTGAAAGTAGTGTACTTTGTTAAAGGAGGATTTGTTATCGATGGTTGGCCGTGGGCATTTTCAGCAAGTGTTTTGGGTTTGGTTCTTTTTGTGTTTGGATCTCTGGCAGCTCGGATGGTGCGGTCATTTTGTATGTTTTAGTTTCGTGTTTTAAATTTTATTGGTTGCATTTCTTGTTTTTTTTTTTCCGACAACATTTCATTTCATAATGAAAAGGCCCAGATGGGCAATACAGTGATGATGCTGAGAAGCCCAAAACTCCCACATTTGCAATTTGATTAAAATTAAAAACAGCTTATCCCACCCAAATCTAAAGATAAGGATAAGAACAAATATTGCCACGTGTAATTCGAGAACACATGAGAAGGAGCAAAAGAAACGAGCGGCACCGGCAGATCAACGATCTAACACAGCTCCGTCGCCGGACTTCAACAAACACCACCGCTTGAGATCTTCCTTCTTTCTTCACCGATGCATAAGATGATTCCTTAGCCAATGATCTAATCTTATTCACTCCTCTCAGCTTCGCTCCCCAAAAGGAGAGAACCGTCTTCCATGGCAGACAATGCCTACGACAGTGAAGATAACTTTAAACAAAGCAAGAACCAAGTAAAACAATTTCAACCACCGCTTCAGGGAAACATACTACACATTCAGGATTAATTTTGACACAAAGAAGGAAGAGAACATAAAAACCAAACTTAACAAAATAAGATAAAGCCGAAGATCTCGGATAATTACAACCGGACAAGCCGGACAAAAAACCGTCGTCGGAACTACCGAAGGACGGTAGAAAGAAAAGCAAGAACGCTAAGAAGAAAACTAGATCTGGGTTCTAGAGAGAGAAATGAACAGAGTTCTAGCGAGAGAGTTATGTCCGAATAATCGGTTGCATTTCTTGTTTAAGTTTTGAATTTTGAGTATTGTGTTTAGTTTATGCTTTGTATTTTAATGTCTTAAGTTACCCTTGATGGGTTTTAGCCCCAGAGAGTTCCTTTGTCTTCCTGTTTTGTTTCCTCGGAATATGTGTATTCTGCCAACCCTTGTATGACACCTTTGTATCACTCCTTTGGTTTTTATATAAACTTCAGTCGACCAAAAAAAAAAGGGCTCATGTCTTTCTTATTCAGATAGAATATTTATTTAATTGTGTATATTGAACTTAAGTCGGAAAAACAATTTTCTATTAACAAAAACCTAACCTAAAAGAGTGTTAACTCGGGTTATTTCCACAAATCTTTATGGCTGACTAGGGTTTAGGTGTCTGTTCTTGGCGGCTAGCAACTAAAGTCAATTTGGTGAGAGTTTTAATTCGAGTGAAGCTATAATCTAAGAAGATATCATGTCATGTCACTAGAAAAAATGGATGAACCTTTCATAATGCCAGATCTCCCGGGATTTAGCTCCAATGAAAGCAACATGACAAGTATGGTTGGAAGGGCTCTAAACCCTGAATACCAAAAAATGTTGACTTCGATACTTAACATGCCAAGAAAGTGAGGAAAAAAAGGGAAGGTTAGAGGTGTGACTCTTTCAAAGGAGAATTTCATTTCATTTTCCAAAATAAATGTAGATTGTAGAACTAGGTCTCACGCAGACTATATCCAAGTGATGTGAGACCAATTCCAAGTGGTGCGCTAGGGAGCAACTACTCTGTATCAATTTGTATTATATTAACAGCAAAGTCAACAAACCTATGACATATCTCGCCAGTAGGCAATTTTGGTTTATGAAGATCAAGCATTCTTTGCGGATCTTCAACCATGAGCGGATTAATATACGGTCTGAAGTCACTGAATAAATTTATTAGGAAAGGATTATAGATGAAAATAATAAATTCAGTTTCTCAAGTAAAAATGACATCAAAAGGCCCTTCAACTGTTCTACTATTCGCAGACGCAATCCCGTTAATGCCTAGTGCTGGGTTTGCGGGTCAACCCGCCACGCCTGATCCGCACCACGCCGGATTGGAAAAAAATTCGACCCGCAACCCGCATAAGAAAATAGCACAGCAACACCCGCCCGCTCAAATTGCCGATAACCCGCGGCTTACCAAATAGCCAAAATATCAATTTGAAATGTGTGGACTGATTCATACTCTTCCTCTTGTTATTATTCTAGTCTCGTTTAGGTACATAGAGACTAAAAACAATCACTTGAAGATATTAGAAATTTAACTAAAGAAAATATTAGTTACATAACCAAAGATAGAGATAGCAAACATCAAAGAAACATTTCGGTAACAACCATCTATGAGAGATAAACGGCAACCCGCATAACCTGCAGAAGAAAATAGCAAAGCCGCACCAGCCCCACTTAAATTTTGGATAACTTGCGGACCCGCGGATTACCCACAAAACACTTCAAAAAATTATATGTTTTTAGCTATAAATCAGATTTTCAAAATATAAAATAAATATTTTTAAAAATAATAGATATTTTTAGAGATTAAAATAAAATTTATATACATATATATATATATATATTATTTAATATTTATATTAAAAATAGAAAATATGTATAATTAATAACTTTATGATATTTTTTTTTTAAATTGCGAGTGCCCGCGAACCCGCAAAATATAATACCTTGACCCGTACCCGGCCCACAACTAAAATTTCATACCTCACCCACCCCACATCAATTCGAATTTGAAATATTTTGACCAACACCCGCTCGGCAGCGGGTTTAAACTCGCGGGACCCACAGATTTTAACTCAAATTTTGCACCACCCCGCATCAACTCGATGTTGTCTAAAAACTCAAACTTCTATATATAGTGGTAATTATGGCAAACAACTGCCAACATTTTACAAAACCGAATAGATTATTGGAAACCGAAAGATATATGTATCGAACCCTGCATTTCGAATGTACCATGAAAGAAATGAGTCAGTTTCAGATTACAAATACCATCACAAGAAAATTTTGGAACATAAAGAGTGCTATCGGACTTTAAGATAATTTGAAGAAATGACAGTGAGAGATGGAACTAACTGTCTAAGGTTTTCACAATTGACCTTGGGTAACAACACCACATGGGTAACATTGAGGTTTGAACGTATAACTGCACCAGCTGATTTCCATGCCGAATTATCTATTCAATCGTGTCACACATATCTTAAATCTACATCCTGAAGTTTGGCATCCTGGTTCTTGCCCTTGGTATTATGTAGAAGACCTGCAAAAGAAACGAACAAAGACACTGCAATTATCACACAAAAAAACGAAAAGCTGAATCTAGTAATACACACGAATAAACCACTAACCTCCCCCATTCTATAACTGATTTATCCATATTTTTACCCCGCAAAATAAGACACTCAAAATTTTCTTCAATATTTTTGATGTATCCCGATGAAACAAGAGAAAAGTCTGAGTACAATTCCTGGATAAAGGTAATCTTTGTCTCAAACTATTAATTCAGTTAAGTAAATAACCATTCATTATCTCACACCCACAAAGTTATACAAACCAAAACCAAATTATTGTAAAGAATATGATTCACATTATCACGAAACTCATCAATCCTTGTATCATATCCTGAATACCTCATGTTCGCTAAAATAAATACGCTGGAGCTACCAAACTCAAATTGAAAGTTCACAAATTGAACACACAAAGACGGATGAGAGAGATGCTGTGCGCAAAAATCATATTATTAGGACAATTTCCACCCAATTTCCACAGAAAAGAAATAAAGAAGGATTCAAAGGAGGTTGGAAATTGAAAGTCACATATATAGCGCTGAATCTGAAAAGTCACATATATAGCGCTGAATCTGAAAAGTCACAAAAGAGAAGTGGCGACCAAATAGCCAAAATACCAATTGAAATGTGTGAACTGATTTATACTCTTCCTCTTGTTATTATTCTCGTCTCGTTTAGTTACATAGAGACTAAAAACAATCACTTGAAGATATTAGAAATTTAATTAAAGAGAATATTAGTTACCTAACCAAAGATGGAGATAGCAAACATAAAAGAAACATTCCGGTAACAACCATCTCTCAGAGATAAACGGCAACTCGCATAACATGCAGAAGAAAATAGCTTAGCCGCACCCGCCCAGCTTAAATTGCAATAACCCGCGGGTTACCCTCAAAACAATTAAAAACAAATTTATATGTTTTTAGCTATAAATCGGATTTTGAAAATATAAAATAAATATTTTTTCTTCTGTGTGGTATTCATTCTCGTTCGGCTCTTGGAATCACATCCAGCAGTGGTTGGAACAGCTCCCCTACGACACCAAAAAAAACGGGGCCGAACTTCTAACAAACAGCCAGGCCGCTTACTGGGGGTTACATATCTCTTATGCTACCATCGATCGACAGAGCGGAACAACCGTTATCTACGTTGACCCTTGTCCCGCAGCTGTGGAATTGTCTCCGTGCGCCCTTAAAAATAATAGATATTTTTATTGATTAAAATAAAATTTATATACATAGTTATATATTATTTAATATTTATATTAAAAATAGAAAATATGTATAATTAATAATTTTTTTTGTTTTTTTAAATTGCTAGTACCCGTGAAACCGCGAAATAAAATACCTTGACCCGCTCACAGCCCGCAACTAAAAATTTCAACCCTCACCCGCCCCGCATCAATCCGAATTTGAAATATTTTGACTCGCACCCGCCCGCAGTGGGTTTAAACCCGCGGGACCCGCAGATTTTAACTCAAATTCCGCACCCGTCCCGTGTCAACTCGATGTTGTCTAAAATCTCTAACTTCTATATATTATGGTAATTCTGGCAAACAACTGCCACCATTGTACGAGCTTCCAAATAATCAGGCAAAACCCTGCATTTGGAGATTACCATGAAAGAAATGAGCCAGTTTCAGATTACAAATACCATCACAAGAAAATTTTGTAATAGAAACAGTGTCATGAGACTTTAAGATAATCTGAAGAAATGACAGTGAGAGATGGAACTAACTGTCTCAGGTTTTCACAATTGACATTCTCGAGATCTGCTACAATGGCAACGACACCATGCAGGTAACATTGAGGTTTTAAAATTCGTATAACTGCACCAGCTGATTTCCATGCCGAATTATATGTTCTATCTTGTCACTCATATCTTTAATCTACACCCTGAAGTTTGGTATCATGGTTCTTGCCCTTGGTATTATGTAGAATACCTGCAAAACAAACGAACAAAGACACTGCAATTATCACCAAAAAAGGAAAGTTGAATCTGGTAATACACATGAATAAACCACTAATGTGCCTACTCCATAAGTGATTTATCCACCATTTTACTCCGAGAAATTAGACACTCAAAATGTTTTACAATTTTTTGATGTATTGTGATGAAACAAGAGTAAAGTCTGAATACAATTCCTGGATAAAGGTAATCTTTGTCTCAAACTATTCCTTCGGTTAAGGAGATAACCATTCAGAATCTTACACCCACAAAGTTATACAAACCAAAACCAAAATATTGTAAAGGATATGACTCACATTATCACGAAACCCATCAATCATTGTATCCTATCCTGAAGACCTCATGTTCGCTAAAAAAAATACTCTCGAACTTCCAAACTCTAATTCGAAAGTTCACAAATTGATCACACAAAGACGGATAAGAGAGATATAGTGCGCAAAAATCATATTATTAAGACAGTTTCCACCTAGAGATGTCAATTGGGCCAGTCCACGTCCATATAGCCCAACCCATTGCGGGTTCAAAATTCTCGGTGTCCGTGCGGGTTGGCCCGTCGCGGGTTGCGGTTTAATATCCTATGTCCAAACCCAACCCATTTATACTATGCGGTTTGCGGGTCAACCCGCGGGTCAATTTAATTATAGTTTGTACATATGTTTTAAATGCTATTATGTTCACAGTTCACACATTTTTTTGTCTTAAAGACATATGGTTTAGTTGGTCATTGTTTTTAGTACAAACAAACGAACTATATCAATTCTCGAGAAGAAGAACTGATTAGCACATTTCAAACCAAACTGAATTTCCAAACAAGAAAATATGAACGACAACAAATCTGATCAAAGAAAGAACTAATATGAAATTCTAAAATGAATCCAAAGAGTGACAAGTGAATGAAAAACATCATCAAGATGTAAAGAAAACCAAAAACTAAATGTCAGAAAAGCAATAAAAGCAACAAAAACAAAACGTCATCAAATAAAATTGAAAATAAAACCAGCAAGAGTAACACACCAACGTTGGTTCTTTATCAACTTTGATCTCTTAGTCTTCATCTTCATCATCAACAATGGATTGAAAAGATGGAAGTGTTTCATCTTCACCATCAGATTCATCCTCTACAAATATGATTAACTAAAATTAGACTTAATAAGTTATGATATAATAATTGAAAAAGTTGTAACATAGACTTCTTTACCATTTTCATATGCTTCAAAGCCTCTTAACCAATTGCGACTGCATATCAAAGCTTGCACATTCTTAGGAAGTAACCGACTTCTATACTTGTTCAGAACACGAGATCCAATGCTGAAAGAGGATTCCGAAGCAACCGTCGTGATAGGAATACTAAGGAGATCGCAAGCCATATAAGCTAACTCACCATATCTTTGAGAGTTATCTTTCCAGTACTGGAGGATATCCAAACTCTGAAAATTCATCATGTCTAACGCTGGTTCTTCAAGATATGTTTGTAGAGAGGACTTTCCACTAACAACAACACTAGACTTGCGGAAGGCAAAAAAATCCTGATAAAAAAAAAAGAAGCAGCTCCAGTTAGAAAGTCAACTAATACATCTAAAATCTTGCATAAAGTTTACGTTATCCTAAAAACATAAATAACAAGATAAAATACTTACTTGGTAATTCATAAAACTCCCTTTTTTTTCCTTCATCATCTGCATAATGATCATCAAATTCTCGTGACTGTGTAGATGGTGCCGTAGACATAGGCTTTTTCTCATATGATTCAAACAGCAGACGCAGTTTATTACGTAGGTGTTTCATTTTTGCTTCACAAGAACTCATATCAAGCTTTCCAAAACAGAATTCTGCAAGTGTAAGCTTCAACCGTGGATCAAAAACGGTAGCCGTTGCAAAAATATCATTAACTTCTTCCCAGTATTTATCAAACTTCTCCTTCATTGGTTTTATCATATTTCGGACAATTTCATCTCTGCTTGACTCATTTTGTTGCAGCCAGTTTTGGATTTTCCAAACCTGCATAAAGTACAAGTTGGAAGTCGGATATGTTGAACCTGACATAGGCCTAGTGATCTCATCAAATGGCTCCAAGAAATCACAAATCTCCTTTGCTCGATTCCACTCTTCATCAGTAGGCAAAAACTTGTAGCTTTTCCCATCAATCTTTTTAAGGTTAGCAAAAGCAGCTTGGTACTTGATTGCCCTATCAAGCATTTTGTAAGTTGAGTTCCATCTTGTTTGCACATCCAATAACAAACCAGCCTTCAAGTTTAAACCCACAGACTCCACACATTTTGCAAACAATATCTCACGAGATTCAGATGCAGTAACATACTTGATACTCTCTCTGACTTTATGCAAAGAATCGCCAATAACTTTCAGCCCGTCTTGAACAATGAGGTTAAGAATGTGAGCTGAACATCTTACATGAAAAAACTCTACACCACACAACAAATCATTCCTCAAAAGAAGCTGAGATTTTGAAATCTCTTGCATTGAATCATTGCTGGTAGCGTTGTCTAATGTTATGGAAAAAACTTTTTTCTCTATTCCCCATTGTTTCCATGACTCAAGAAGCTGCATTGCTAAATGCATACCTGAATGTGGTGGTGGGAGAGCACAAAATGCTAGGATTTTGTTGTTCAGCTTCCAGTTTCTGTCAATGTAATGCGCTGTGAGACACATGTAGCCTTCATGTGTGATTGCTGACCACAAATCAGAGCTAAAGCTAATTCTTCCAGGAAGACTAGCTAGTTCCCTCTTCAGGTTAGCTGCCTCATTCTCATAGAACCGGTAGACATCCGCTGCTGCTGTGTTCCGACTAATAAACCTAACATCTGCATTCAAGTATTTACAAGCTGCTCTAACTCTCTCATACTCAACGTAGGTAAATGGTAGATCATGCTGAATGATAGACTTAGCTATCATCTCTCGGAAAACAGAGTGATCATATTTCTGTGCTTGTAGTTTAGCCTCTGCAGTGACCATCATATTATGAACGTTTCCATTACGAGGAGTAAGACTGCATTTTTCACGATGCCTTCTATAAGCATTGATGCCATTCTTGTGGGAATTATGAGTATATTCTGCCTTGCAATGCTTGCAGACTGCTTTTTGCTCACCATTTTTCTTTGTAACCACTACAAAGTCATCCCACACATCTGACCATTGCCTAGTTGCCTTTTTCTTTTTCTGATTTGATGACTTTCCATTGTCATCATCATCTGATTCATCTTCATGTTCGACAGATTTTCCTTTCTTCTTACTCGGTTGACTTGACTCAGCCTCAGACACTTTTTTCTTCGTCTTATCCGCTTCAGCCTTACTCCTCTTTCTCGGTTCGGAG
>OVBB01002575.1:0-11117 GCA_900406415.1 Isatis lusitanica | reverse complement strand
GAGAGTGAATCAGTATTAACTTCGAGTTTGAGTTCTAGACTTGTTCTTAATCACTTCCTGAATAGTTGTTTAACCTCTGCTCTGAATCTCCCGAGAATTGCCTTGATCTAACGCCTGAATTAACTTATTTACAAACCAACTTTTGAATCTCTTGCTAGTCACGAAACAAACCATCCCCTTATTGACTCTCTTAGCTCTTGATTTTAGTTTATTTTTCCTTAGTGTGAACTTGGTCTTCGTGGGATCGATCCTTAATTACTACTCTGATTTGCTGTGCACTTGCAGTAGGAATTAGGGTTTAAAACTCGTGTATCAAATGTACGCTTACCTAAGCGTATCGGGCCTAAAGGATGTCTTGGTGGAGCAAACCAAGATCGGTGAAACGACGGAGGGAAATCCCGACGAAAAACCGGAAGACAAGAAAGATGTCAAAGCCAAAGAGACGGCAAGACTCGGGCGATGCGAGAAGGCAATGAATATGATCTTCCTTAATCTACGAGATCTTGTATTGCGAAAGATTGAGAAATGCACGACTTCATCTCAAACATGGAATTTATTGGAAGCTCCTTGCTCTCTACATGCCGAAGGAGCTTCCAAATTGAGTCCACGCACAGCTCAAGTTTTACAGCTTCAAGATGCAAGACAGCCGATCAATTGATGAAAATGTAGACGACTTCCTCAAGCTGATAGACGAGCTCGGTCACTTCAAGATTGAGGTGGCAGAAGAAGTTCAAGCTGTATTGCTTCTTAACTTGCTTCCATCAAGGTACGATTCTCTAAAAGATCATCTTAAGTACAGTATAAGAGAAGTCTTGAAAGTTACGGATGTAACTAGTACTACTAAGTCAAAGGAAGAAGAGTTTAAGAATAGCAATGATAGTAGAGGAACTAGTTCTGAAGGTCATTACAGTAGGGGAAGGTCTGAGTCTAGAGGTTCTTCTAAAGACAAGGATAACAGGAATAGATCAAGATCGAAATCCTCAAAGAAAAAGAAAGGTAGCTGCTGGATATGTGGAAAGGATGGTCACTTTAAAAAGCAATGTTATAAGTGGCTGGGAAGAAATAAGAACAGGGATCAAACCGACAACAAAGGAGAGTCGAGTATGGCTAGAGATGATTCCCGAGATTAGCGGGCCTAATAGCTGGTGAAATGAATATGGCTCATGGTGCTCTGACCAATGAAGACCGGGTTCTAGATACAGGGTGCTCATTCCACATGACACCGAGGAAGGATCACTTCATCGAATTCAAGGAGCTAAACACGGGAAAGGTTAGGATGGCAAATGATTCCTATGCAGCAATCAAAGGAATAGGATCTATAAGGTTCATCAACCCGGACAACACTACTTTCATACTTCATGAAGTCAGGTACATGCCAGAGATTACCAGAAACTTGATTTCACTTGGAACTTTGGAAAACAAAGGCTGTGAGTTCAAGGGAAAAGATGGCATTCTGAAGATTGTTAAAGGCTGTATGGTTATCATGAAGGGGCGAAGAAGGGGCAATGATACCTTGTATTTCCTACTCGGAACTTCAAAGAGAAATGAAGCCCATGACGCTGAGGAGACAGATCGCACAGAAAAGAAAAGCACAGCGACAGATCAGACAAGTCTATGGCACAGTTGGCTATGCCATGCGAGTCAAAAGACTCTAGATATACTGATCAAGAAAGGATGTTTGGAGCGAGACAAGGTCACAAACTTGAAATTCTGCAAAGATTGTATAATTGGAAAAACCCACAGTGTGAGTTTTGGACCTGCTTAACACAACACCAAGGAGAAACTTGACTATATGCACAGTGATTTATAGGGTTCACCGAACGTCCCATTGAGTTTAGGCAAATGTCAGTACTTCATCAGTTTTACAGATGACTGGTCTCGGAAGGTTTGGGTCTACTTCCTGAAGACCAAAGACCAAGCATTCGACAAGTTTGTGGAATGGAAGAAGATGGTTGAAGTTCAAACTGAAAGAAAATTGAAACGGCTATGCACGGACAATGGTCTGGAATTTTGCAAGAAGAGGTTCGAAGATTTCTGCAAGGAAGAAGGTATCCTAAGACACAAAACGTGTGCATATACTCCGCAGCAAAAGAGAGTCGCAGAAACACTCAACCGGATGATTCTCAACAAAGTTAGAAGCATGCTCAGTGAAAGCGGACTTGAGCAGAGGTTCTGGGCACAAGCAGTCTCTACTGCAGTGTACCTAATCAACAGGATGCCATCCTCTACTAGTGACTTTAAGATTCCAGATGAAGAATGGACTTCGGTAGTCCTGGATTTAAAGAATCTAAGACGGTTTGGATGTATAGCATACATACATACTGATGACGGAAAGCTTAAACCGCGTGCAAAGAAAAGAGTTTTCACAGGCTACCCGGAGGGAGTGAAAGGCTACCGAGTCTATGTTCTCGAGGATAAAAAATGTGTTATAAGTCGCAATGTGGTGTTTCGAGAAGATCTCATGTACAAAGAGGAGAAATCATCAAACAACTCAGGTATAAAACAAAATATTTTTAAGTTATCTGATGAATTTTCGAGTCACGACTTTGCAGGAGATGATGAGAACACATGGGAGCAGACTCAAGGTTGAGTAACCTCAGAACAAATGGAGCCAGCTACAGGAGGTACAGAAGAACCTACCTCAGAGGAACAAGATCTCGGCAACTATAAGCTAGTCAGAGACAGATCAAAGCGGCAAGTCAAGCCATCGATCAAACTCCAAGACTATCAAGTGTACCCATATGATGAAGATATAGCTGGATACGCTTATCTAATCATTGAATACGGGGGAAACCAAGAGCCAGGAAGCTATGGCAGACGCAGACAGCGACCAATGGAAAGAAGCATAAAACGAGGTAATAGTATCCTTAAAGAAGAATAAAACTTGGATCTTAGTAGATAGAATTTTATCTCAGAGACCTATAGGTTGCAAGTGGGTGTTCAAAAGAAAGGACGGAATACCTGAAGTAGAAGGACCAAGATTCAAAGTGAGACTAGTAGATAAAGGCTACTCACAAAAGGAAGGGATAGATTATCAAGAGATCTTCTTGCCGTATCTCGATTTGGTTTCTACTATCCATGGTGGTCCATTTCAACATGGAGCTACAGCAAATGGACGTGCAGACAGCATTTTTACACGGATATCTGGACGAGACAATCTACATGGAACAGCCTAAAGGCTATGTTGATAAAGCTCATCCAAAAAAGGTATGTTTGCTTAAACACTCTCTATACGGTTTGAAGCAATCGCCTAGGCAATGGAACAATAGATTTGATGAATTTATGCAAGCAAATGGATATAGTCGAAGTGAGTATGATAGTTGTGTATATTTTAAAATGTTGAAAAATTGTGATTATATATATCTGCTATTATACGTTGATGACATTTTGATAGCCTCTAAGAATAGAGAGCAGATTTGCAAGTTAAAGGTTTTATTAGGTTCCGAGTTTGATATGAAAGATCTCGATGATGCTAAGAAGATCCTAGGAATGGAGATCACACGGGACAGAAAGAAAGGGACTTTGTACATCTCTCAAGAAGGGTATCTCGCCGTTTGTTAGGAAACTTCAAGATGGATCAATCCAAAGCAGTCGAAACTCCTTTAGGAGTTCACTTCAAGCTCAAAAGTGCTACAGACAAAGAATCGCAGGAACAACAACACTAGATGAAAAGCGTAACCTATCAAAGTGCAGTAGGAAGCTTGATGTACGGGATGATAGGCACCAGACCAGACTTGGCACACGCAGTAGGAGTGGTGTGCAGATTCATGAGCAAGCCGTTAAAAGAACACTGGTCTGCGGTAAAATGGGTACTTAGATATATTAGTGGTACTCATAACGTTAAGTTGTGTTACAGGAAAGAAGGAGACTTCGAAGCAATTCTGATTATGGTGGAGACCTCGACAAGAGACGGTCTACATCAGGACAAATGTTCACAGTGGGAGGCAATGCCATAAGCTGGAGATCAAGTATTCAGAAGGTGGTGGTGTTGTCGACTACAGAAGCAGAATACATATCACTAATCGAAGCAGCGAAAGAAGCAGTATGGATTAAAGGGGTTCATGAACGAACTCAGTTTCAATCAAGAAGCAATCAGCATCTTCTGTGATTCTCAAAGTGCCATTGCACTTGCGAAGAACGCTATACACCACGAGAGGACCAAGCATGTCGCGATCAAATACCATTTCATTCGAGACTTGATTGCAGATGGTACAGTGGAGGTAAAGAAAATTGCTACTGCTTATAATCCTGCTGATATTTTCATGAAAGTTCTTCCTGTAGGAAAAGTCCAAGACGCTTTAGAGCTTCTTCGAGTTACAGAAGAGTGAAGTCTCAAGTCTATTTATAAGAAGAAGCCGGGTGGGTTTATCCGGAAGGCTTCAACAACAGCTGGGAGGGTTTTCTCAGGTATGTTTACTTGCATGTTCATGTGAGTATGAGCGAGTTCGTTTAAGGTTGATCCAGAGTTGAAACAAGCTAGGGAATGCAAGGCGTGGTGGAGATTTGAAGGTTAAACGGTTAGATTCTTAGGCTTGGTTTAGTCTTGGTTAAGTTCCGGTTATTAGGATGTTAGATTAGATTAGATTAGAGTTGGTTTAGTCACATGCTTTAAGCGTGTGACTGTAGATGAGCTTGTACTTAGTCTGTTCAGCTTCGTCTAGGTTCATTATCCGATTCAATCTATTGTAACAAGAAACTGGAGAGATTCACCATTGTTGTGAGAGAGAGAAAGCTCGAGTCTGAGCAAGTTAGTGGATTGCTGATCTCGTATCAGCCCCAGTGAGTAGAGATCTTCGCGAGGTTGCAGAAGAGATCAAACACTGGGTAAACAATCTCTGTATTCTTTTGTTTCTTTGCAAACACACGAGTGAGAGAGAAGAAAAAATCAAAATCGTACATCTGAGATACAACACATAAGAAGATCTCAATCATCTTCAATTGGGGACAATTCGCTTTTGTTGATGATAATCAATTGGGATCAGTGTTCATCTTGGATTGATTATAATTAATTGAAACACGATCAGATACTGTTGATTCTCAATTACATAGGTATGTTTCCTTCTCTTTGTTTTTGATTTGGACAAATAAAGAGATTTTTAGCTTTTATCTTCTGTGTATAGTCTTCTTTTTTTATTGCTAGGGAACTTTTTGAATTTGTTTGAAGAATCTAACAAATACTACAATATAATTGGTTATGCAGTCATGAATTGATTATACAGAATTTGCTTGATCTCATTGAAGTTTGTTGCTAATTGATGTCTTTTATTGAAGTTTAGTTGCTGCTGAAAGTGAAGTTTGATGTTGTCCCTTTACAAGATTCTCATTAAATATTTTTCTTGGGTTTCTTTTTTGATAAATTTTATTATGTCGATCAAAGATGGTAGAAATATATTGTGTTTGTGGCGATTGGAACTTCAATGAAAACCTCAAATGATAATTAATACTATCACATTTACATGTTCTGCAGATCCATATAGTTATTGGTATGAGAAAGGGTTAGCAATCGTTAAAATATCGTATCTGGTGTGTTAAACAATGGTAAATGGCGAAGTCCTAGAAAACTTATCATTTTGCTTCTATTGTGTAGTTGCTTCGGAGTGGAATGTCAAATTGAATACTATGGAGCACGCAAAGACATACATGTTAGGTTGGAAGCTTTATGTGTTTTATGTATGCCAGATTAACGCTACATGTGTTGTCTTTAATCATGTCTATGAGATCAAAGGACAGTTCATATCTCTCGAGTCTCTTAACCATGACCAAAAGGTAAAGATAGGCATTTCTTTATCCAAAGATTTGAAAACAGTTTTTTTTTTTTGTTATGCTGATCACTGGTTAGCTCACAGATTTCTCTGAAGACATTTTGGTGAATATAGCTTATGAAAGCTGGTATAAAACGATTGAATATGTGGGAAGCTGTTGAACTGCTCAAGATTTGTGAGCTGTTTACCAGTCGCCAAGAAGAAAATAAAAAGCGTACCAGAACCAAAAGTGGCAATGGCACCAACTTAATTCATGAAGTTGTCGCCAAGGAAAGCTATCCTAAAACAAATACAGCAAAGTTTCCAGGAAGCTAATATTTGAGCCACGAAGAGTCTTCATCTTCGTTTAGGTCAGCTTCAGCTTCATCAGCAGCAACATCTTCATCTTCATGGGCTTCTCATCAAAGCTATCTTAATATGGTCCAGAAAGCTAAAGCTATCCCCCTACATAGTACACCTTCCCGAAACATGTTTTTTTAAGCTGCGGCATTTTTTGTATTACGAGTTTCTGGATGCAATGAAGTATTCTACCTTCTAGTTCATAAAAACTTTTGAGTTTGCTGTGATTGAAATGGTACAGAGCTAGAGAGTTTGAGAAACTTTTTCACTCTTGTTGGTATTTTAAGAAAGACTTAGGAAATGATTAGTGATATTTAGGAAGGCCTTACAAAAATTATTTTCTTCACTTTATAAAGTTTTTTAGGTGTAGAATTGGGTGATTTTCATGTTCTTAAATTTTAATTTGTATGTTAATTACTAATTGATAAAATAAGAAATTAGGAAAGCTTTTTAAGGGTTTAAAAAAGCTTTCCTAAATATTTAAAATGTCATTGGATTGTTTGAAATAAACATTCGTAAGGATTTTATAAAGACAGTCTAAATTTTTAAGAACACATGAGCGATCTGAAATGACCATACAATTTGTTACAGATATAACAACACAAGAGTGAATGAAATTTGAAGATTCTCAAGCATCATCGAGAGTCTAACTTCCACTGTAATTTACAACAGTTTTTTGTGATGACTCCTTTCCAATCTTGAATTTCAAAGGTGGGATTTTAATCATTCCTGGAAAAGAGTGACTCATTTCTGCACCTGAAAGCATCACAAAAATTGAAGAAACCAGTTTTAATATTTAGGCAGGCTTTACTAAAATTATTTTCTTTACTTTATAAAGTTTTTTAGGTGTAGAATTGGGTGATTTTCATGTTCTTAAATTTTAATTTGTATGTCAATTACTAATTGATAAAATAAGAAATTAGGAAAGCTTTTTAAGGGTTTAAAAAAACTTTCCTAAATTTTTAAAATGTCTTTGGATTGTTTGAAATAAACATTCATAAGGATTTTATAAAGACAGTCTAAATTTTTAAGAACACATGAGCGATCTGAAATGACCATACAATTTGTTACAGATATAACAACACAAGAGTGAATGAAATTTGAAGATTCTCAAGCATCATCGAGAGTGTAACTTCCACTCTAATTTACAACAGCTTTTTGTGATGACTCCTTTCCAATCTTGAATTTCAAAGGTGGGATTTTAATCATTTCTGGAAAAGAGTGACCCATTTGTGCACCTGAAAGAATCACAAAAATTGAAGAAACCAGTTTTAATATGGGCTTCTTAAATACAAACAACACCTTCCTAAACTCTTTCTAAAATATGAGTTTAGTAACACCTTCATAAATACAAACTTAGGGCTCCTAAGAACTTCATAAAAAAACAACACCTTCGTAGACGGTTATTTTCTTATTATATATATATATATATATGTATATATATATATATTGAATAATATGTATTTGTAAATTTGAAAGTTTAACATATGCTAATAATTTTATTTTTGGGAGAAAATTTTAAAGTGGATCATTTTGAAACTTTACTCAACAAAATGACCATTTTCTTTGTTAATGGATTCCTTCATTTTCAAAGCATGGGGTCATTTTGATGATTAAATTTTCAAAGTGACTCATGTGCTACAATTATCATCTTATTTTTGTATAAATATATTTTATAGAATTAATATGTTGCAAGAATGGATGTTATTTTTATTTTTATTTGGTTTTGTTTTGTATGAGAAATCTATTGTGTGAGTAAAATTTGAATGTGTATTCTATCAGCAGTGGAACATAGAAATAATGGTGGAAGTCCTATTCTACGGATAGTAGAATATAGTGTTAACAGTAGAACATATATTCCACACTCCGTATAATACATAAGAAACGATAGATAATGTATTAGAATGCATATTCTACGATTGATATACTATAGGGAAAACAGTAGGATGCTTATTCTATGATCGGTAGAAGATTGAACAAGTAGTATAAAACATATTATACCAGTCCGTACACGGTAGAATATGAATTCTGCTGTTGGTATAATAAAAAATTATCTTTTACTTTAAATATCAATTTTCAAAAACAAAAATGTTAATGTAACCTCATAAGTGTTATTTATAATGTTTTGATTTTTCTTATTTTTTCTGGATTGTAAAATTATTTATTTTGAATTTATTATACTTATTTAAAGGGCAATGTAGTCAAGTTTTAATAAAAATCAAGAAATGTATATGTGGATAAATGTTCCATTTTTTTACCTAATTTGCCAAATCCCCTTATTTTTAAAAATAGCTAATTTTATATAAAAAATTTATTTTAATTTAAATGAATGCAAATTTACATTTATAAAAATAAAACAGGTTAACGAGTCAATTTAACCTATTATGTATTTTATTTCTTAAGCTTTACTTGATTTGATTTTCTATTATTTTAATTTTAATTTAATTTATGTCTATATTCTTATGATGTAAAATAAATTTTTGTAAAAAAGGAACTATTACTGATATGACGTAGACCATACATATATATATGTATATATAATAAAAATCATAAGTTGAAAATATTGTGTAATTAAATGTACTGAAAAATAAAATATAAGTTGTTTATTAAAATAATAATGACTTTAAATGAAAAATATGTCAAATATAAATATTTGCTAATAATATAAAGATTTTGCTATATATAGTACAAATAAATAAATTTTAATATATATAAAACTTTACATACTAAAATATAACCAATAAATTAACAAAATATTTTAAAAGCACATAGATATATAATATACAAATTATTAATAAATAATTAATTTAGTTTTAAATTTTATTTAACTATAATTTTAAATATTTATTTTTGATAAATAATTAAAATTAAATAACTACAATTTCTAATATTATATTTTAACTAAAGAATTGCCAAAATATCTTATATAATTTGTCTAATATTATGTCTTGATCTATTATTTGCCAAAATATCTGATATAATTTGCTCGTCATGGCGTCTGATCCTGGTGTTTATTTGGGTTGATGTAGGCTATGAATGGTAACAGTGAACCGCACCGCACCCACACTTAACAATAACAAAAATCTTTACATATACCATGTATCTATACATTTTTATAACTGTAAAAACTGCACCGCTCTAAAACCGCTGGTTTCGCACCGCTAAAAATCCGTTCACCATTTGGGGCCGTAGAATAAGGTTGATCGTGTTTTCTCATCTAAAGGATCCATTACAAATAGATGATTTCTGAAAATTTTCAGAGTAAATCGGGAAAACCAAAAGGATTTTAAAATAGAAGAAAAAAAAAAGCCATAGAATTAGAAATAGTGAATTGCAACTCTCTCAATTTCACACGTATTTTCAACCTAAATCTAGTTTTAATCCTAAAACATATGATGTGGTTGTGCATTCTTCTTTGTTTTGGGCTAATGTGATAAAACTTAATATTTCTGATTTTCCTCTGTATGTCATCAAGTGTGACTCATTAATATTGCGTGGTTACCGTAACTTGATATAGTGGGTGATTGGTTGGGCTGTATCTTACTCCTACAGCTTTCTTTAGCTTTAAAATATTAATACCCAACCAATCATGATGTAGCTTTAATTTTTTCTACAAAAAATTTTACTAATTTTTACCAATTATGTTGTGGTTTTATAAACTAAAGATACAGCAAAACAAAAAAAATCTTTCTTTTTATATTGTATTAGGCAAAAAATCATACATTTATATTTTTTGGGCTGTAGAAGCTGTAGAGAAAATAAATCATTAGTAAATATTACACAAATGTGAAAATAGAAATTATCAATTAAAAAAAAGAGGAAAAAGTAGGTAAAAATAGAAACAATCCTTTTTAAAAGGAAAAAGTAAAAAAAGTAAATATGAAAAAACTATATATAAAAACGAAAACCCTATAACCTACGACTCATTAATCTTACGAGCTCTTACTAATATTTTCAATTTTTTTTCAATTTTTAGTAATTTTCTAATTTTAAAATTCTAATAAGAGATAATTTTCATTTTTTACTAATATAGATTATTTCAATTAATATAAAAATAATTATTTTATACATGTTACATACATTTTTATAGTTTACCAATCATGTTTTATCTAAAATATCTATAGCAAAAAACTTACAGCTACAGCCAATATAACTATAGCAAAAATCTCTGCTAAAAAGACTACAGCAAAAAAAATTACAGCTACCACCAATATACTTACAGCATAAATACTATAGCAAAAAAAATTACATCTACGAACCAATCATCCACAGAATCTGCTTATATTCTGGACATGTTACTACGTTTTCACTTTTGGCCACATACCAAAAATACGAATTCCAACAATCAGAACTGAATCTAACTCTCTTCAATTTTTCATCTTCCATGTTACACAATTTGATACCTGCAATGACCATCTATTTTATGAAATGCAACTTAAATAAGCAAAACAATGACCATCTATTTTACCAAAAAAGCAAAACAAAACTTAGATATACCCTCGATCTCATGATCACATTTATTTAAACCTTTCTTCAATTTCGTTGTGTACACCTCGAAAAATATATACTACTTTTTAGATAAACGTTAAAATCTGCAGACAATTATACAAAACAAACCAATGAGAACAAAAAAAAAAGAAATGAAAATTGAAGAATTACATCTCGTACAACGTCAGAATTGAATTGAGAACCCTAAACGTCAGAAAAAAAAATAAAAATAAAAAAGCGATAATAAAAAGTCCACTTTGTTTGGTTTTAGACAAAAACAGTAACATACTTTTGGTCAAACTCTGTAGAAGAGAATCAATCTCCCTTGTAAATCTCACCCTCCTGTCACCATCTCCAATCCGTCACTTTCCCAATTAAATTAAAATTCAGAAACCCTACATATACACCTAGGTTTAGGGTTTCGCTTTTTCAGAGAAAATGGTTTCTTTTTCCCCCTTCTTTTTTTTTTTATAATAATAATCAAATCACACCTTTATAATCCGGTACGTTACAGTGCACCGAAATCCC
>OVBB01002572.1:0-11126 GCA_900406415.1 Isatis lusitanica | reverse complement strand
ATAAAAGAAAATTTAAAGGCTTTCTGTATCTTTCTAATCTTTATAAAAAAATCCATCTTTGTCCTTTTCTTCTTCACTGATTCTATTTATTTTCTCTATTTTTCTTCCACCTCAAGAGTCTAATGCTATCGGTTGCAAATGCACTATACATAAAACCACTACAAATTATTAAAATTAGATTCTGAGTATTTCTCATCTTATAGAAATACTAGTAATTTATCAAATATTGTTTGATTTCATAATTTTTTACAAATTTATTTTTGAATTTTTATATACTTACATATTCTATCTTATGTCTATATTCCACTTCTTTCAAATTCTTTATTTTATATGACATATAATTATGTTTGTCCTAATATTTATGTTGGTATGATTAAACATTCTTCTTTATCAAAACGTCATATCCTTTTGATCACACCAAACTTGATAATGGTTCCTCATCTGAAAGATATTTCAAAATCAACAATAACATATCAAATATGCAATTGTGTTAGCATAAAGAATATCATACAAAATGCACTCAAAAGGATTACATGAAAGCCTCAATTTATAACATTTTCATCCAGTTTTATGAAGGTATTAGTCAAAGTTGTAGTCGGATAAATTTACTAATTTATGTTGATTATTAATTTATAAAAATTATATAATATGTTGTTCGCTTGGCAATTTCGTATTTCTGTTTGAACGTTGAATATATTCGTAAAATCATTTGCAATAAAATAAATAGATATATTAGAACAAAAGTAAAAAAAAAAAAAAAAGAGTTTAATTGGATGAAAATTCTTCATAACAAAAACCTAAATATCTCAAATGTTTAAAATATTTTTAATGTAATTTCATCTTAAAATTTTCATTGATTAACAATAAATTATTGCAACTAAATAAAAATTTGATAATTATTTGTAATTAAATATTTGATTATTCAAAATATTGTTACATAAGGACACTATCCTTTGTTGTCATTTTAATATAAATTACATTTATATTTGTATACAAAAATCACAAACTGAACAATTCCATCTAAATGGAACAAACCTACATGTGTACGACCAGGGGCAGATCTAGAAAGATATTCTATATGGAACACAATTTTTTTTTTAATATAACAAAATGATATTTATATAATATATTAAGTTCGAAGTTTTTGAAAAATTAAACTATTAACCAAAAATATTTCAATTGATCATTTTAAGATTTTTGTACATATATGTGATCTTTAAGATAAGTTATATATACTGTAATAACATAGTTTTTATTTAAATTAATTAGATTCTAAAATATTTATATAATGAAACAAAATCATATAGTTTACTAGGTTTTAAATATATTTCTTAGTTTAAACACAGATTATATAATTTATAACTTTATTTAAATTAATATGTAAAAAGTATAATTAAAACATAAGATAAAAGTAATATATATTAATAAAAATATAAAAGAAAAGAAAGAAATATAACATGCAAATCAATGATAAAAATAAAAGATGAAATATTAAAGAGATAGAAAAAAAATTAGAACGTAGTAATATACCAAAAATAAGGAAGAGATCTTTAGTTTTAAGAAAAAACAAAAAAAAAGGAGATTGACAAAAAAAAAAAAGGAAACAAAACAAAATAAAAAAGAAGGAAAACCAAAAGGAAACAAAAGGCTCTGAACAAGTCATCTTTACTACCAACATAAGGCACTTCTAACCAAATGAACTATCTAATCTAACATATATAATCTCTAACTACAAATATATAAAAATCTGTAAAGGGCTCGTGCCCCAACTTCTTGAACGTAGGTCCGCCCCTGCTTACAGCTCTTGGCATAAATAAGCTCTACAATAGAAAATATATTCATGATTACTATTGTGAGTATTCTATTAGAATTTTTAAGCTCTATAATGTTAACATTTTTCACATAAATACTACTACAACAATAAATCATTTCCCTCACAACACTCATTTAAAAAAAAAACGGTTCTGTTTTCATTTTAAGAAAAACTATGGCGGCTTCTTCTCCTCAAAAATGCCATATCAACCCTCTTTTCCAGAATCTCTCTTTCATTGTCATTAACCTCCCAAAAACCGCCCTCCTTCCCCGCCGTCCTCTCTCCTGCTCCACCGTTCTCAAATCCTACAAAGACGGCGAGAAACCCACCAAAAGTAAAACTTTCATCTCCAGGTATGCTCTGGACGAGCTCCGCAACAGCGCAAACATCATTGTGGAAGCCATGGGCGGATCCAAAAAATTTTTTTATATAAGGCCCATTATATATATATATATATATAATTGTAAGAATTTTCTTTTCAGAAATTATGTATGTGCATACAAATTATTTTGAAGTAAATTAATAAACTAATAATATTAAAATTTAAATTCATATATATATATATAATTGTAAGAATTTTCTTTTCAGAAATTATGTATGTGCATACAAATTATTTTTAAGTAAATTAATAAACTAATAATATTAAAATTTAAATTCATATATATATATATATAAACTAAGACTGGACAAAAACTAAAAAGATAATATTATATGAGACAGAAACACCTTTAAACAAAAAAAAATAGATTGTGAGAAGATAATATATGATATAAAAATTATGAGAAAATTATTTTAAGCAAAACCATGATCGATCATAGAGCATGTGGCACAATATTGACAAATTTAGACATAATGCTCTATTCATCTTAATAACATTGTGTTAAATTAAAAAGCTTATAAAGTTAGGTATTGAATGGAAACGTTTACTTTGCGGAATTCAAAGCGTTTTTGTATTTCTGATCAGAAAAAAAAGTTTAAAAGGTTTATGATTTTGGAAAGAGAAAAAAGCAAAACCTTGTGCGGTTTTCAAAGTGTTAATTTTGGCCTAAAAATTAGAATATCACCCTTCGAATTATAAAGCACCTAAACTACCATTCCAAAAAAAAGTGCAGTAGATAGTTTTTTCTTTTAAAACTTCTAATAAGAAGGGTCTGAATGGTTGACTGTACGGAAAAAGCAGTTTTACAGTGCGGTACGGTTCAAGTGCGGTGTGTGCGGTTTGTGAGACAAACACGGTTTAAACAAAATAAGCGTTACAGAAAAAGAGTAAGCATTATGTTAAACTCTAACGAATATAGAAAATAGCAAATCCAAACTAAATAAAGTAAAGTATTATTACTATATTTCAAATTTTAAATCATAAAACCCAAATCACAACAACTTAAACCCTAATACTCATATGAATGTTTTATCGATCTTTAAAAGTTTTAAAAAATTTCTAAAATATTTTCATGGTTTTGGAAACATTTATATGTTAATATAAAATTTAATTTGCTGACCCTGTAAAATTATTTATCTTTCTCAATTAAATTGATGATATTTTTTACATTTAACCCTTAAATAAGGATATAAGGATATATGCATGATTGGTTAGAGTGTATAAAAAGTTTATAGCTTTTATTCCATTTTGAAAGTTGTTTCCAAGTCAGACTAAATATTTTAGTGGGTCCTATATAAATTTTTATTTGGCGGTTCTCAACAAAATATTTGAATGGTATATAATATATAATATATTAGATATAAATAATAATAATAATAATTAGTACCAAAAAGATATATATTAAATAAAGTTTAATTATAAATTTAAAATACTCAAAAGTGAAGTAAAATTTTTAATTATATAAATATAGAAACTATTAGGGTTTTCCTGATAATTCTCGGTTACTTTGGTTATTTGGTATACAGGTCTGAACATAACTAATTTTTTTTTTTTGAATTTTCTTTAGATATTTTGATATTTTAAAATTAAATAAATAACTAATATTTATAGGTATATAAATTATATTTCTATAATTTAATTACCTCTCATTATCTCTTTCTTCTTCTCCCCAATTATCTCTTTCTTCTTCTCTCGTTAAATACCCATAGGCAATTCACTCTGCTAACATCGAGAATTTATAATTACAGCTTGTAGTTCCCTTCCCAAAAAAACTCATCTCCATCATTAAGAAGAAAGCAGAGGAAACTAATGGCTATGGCTATGTATCGGATCGCTATTATCTCTTCCTCATCTGTTTATCATCGTTTTCTCGTTCTCATGGGTACAAATCTTCCAGAGTTTTCATGGCTTCCACTATCGGTCCGGCCTCTGCGTGAGTTTTCTAGCTTCATACTTTGAATCTTTCATTTTGGTTTTCTCCAATTTCTTTCCTGCCCTTTTCTTTATGTTACTGATAAATATACTCTCACTAGTTGTCATGTTAACTAATACAGATCTACATTTTATTGATACGGTTTTATACGTTTTCAGCATATGAATATAATCAGATGTTACTGTTATCAAAACATGTTATTTGTTAAGTAAATTTATAAGTGTCTATTTAGTATTAGTATGGATTTGTACTTCTTATACTACCGATTTTAATCCCGTGTTATCTATATATTTACACATATATATTAAGATCTAATGAATATGAACGTAATATAAATTGTTTCCATGAAAACAGACAACATACATCCCTATGTATATGTATCCAATGCAAAAGTATATGCTTACGTGCTGATTATATTAAATGCATGCTATATATTTTGATAACATGTACATATACAATAAATATGTATGTAATATTAATATATTCCCTGCAAACACATAATATATATCACTATATATATGAATCACATGCAAAGTATATTAGTAAGATTCACTTTTTCCTTCGTGTCGACACTTTTTAAGTGTAAACTAAATTAAACACATGCTATATATATGTATATGAATGGCTATTAACTTTTGGTAGCCTCTAGTCAAACCAGGAAATCAATTACTTCTTATCATTTACTCCATCTTTGAAAATTTTCCCCACTCACACAAATATTTTGTCTACACTCACTTCATTGCCACATCCTTTTTGTTCGGTACCCTTTTGCCAAAAAACTAATTTAAGCTTCCTCTCTGCTGAAAAGCTAAATTAGTTTCAAAATTTTATTTTACAGCAAATTCTCTCATAATAATATGAAATCCATTTAAATTTTGATAATTATTTAGTTTGGTTTGGTAATTCCTAATTCGATTTTGTTTGATTTGGTTCCGCTGATTCCGAATAATATATTTATGTTATTGTATGTATGTGTATTTAATTTAATTGAAGAAGTATACAATAATTTTAATAATTTAGTATGATATTTTGAATAAATCTAGTTTACATATAAAAGTTGCTTAAAAAAACTAACATGTAAAAAACGAATGAAATTTGTATTTGCACAATGCATATATAACTACTTCAACATATCCAAAAAATTATTATTTGAATATAAAAAACAAGTAAATGTGTGCTCTTTTCTTTGAACCACACGTACTTAGGTACGTTTCGAAATTTCATTAGCGTTAGTGCTATATGTGAGAGATTGAAATACGTGCGTGGTTTTTATCAACTTTACAGAAAATTACAAATGAGAAAAAGAAAAATGATGATTGGTGAAAATAAAGCATTTTTGATAAATCTTACAAAACCATACCAAAAACGCAATAACGTTTTTGAAATGGTGAATGGTGATAATAAAGCGTTTTCTTTAGTTTTAAGAAAAAACAAAAAAAGAGGGGATTGACAAAAGAAAAAAGAAACAAAACAAAATAAAATAGAGAGAAAAACAAAAGGAAACAAAAAGCTCTGAAACAAGTCATCTTTACTACCAACATAGGACACTTTTAACCAAATGAACTATCTAATCTAACATATATAATGGCTAACTACATATATTTAGAAATCTGTAAAGGGCTCGTGCCCCAATTTCTCGAACGTAGATCCGCCTCTGCTTACACAGTTCTCGGCATGAATAAGCTCCACAATAGAAGACAATATATTCATAATTACTCTTGTGGGTATTTTATTAGAATTTTTAACCTCTATAATGTTAACATTTTTTCCTATATAAATTCTACTACAACAACAAATCATTTCCCTCACAACACTCATTTAAAAAAAAAAAAAGGTTTTGCTTTCATTTTTAAAAAAACTATGGCGGCTTCTTCTACTCAAAGCCATATCAACCCTCGTCTCCAACAATTTCCAAAATCATCTTTCCATTGTCATTAACCTCCCAAAAATCGCCCTCCTTCCCCCGCTGTCCTCTCTCCTGCTCCGCCGTTCTCATATCTTACAAGAGGGCAAAAAACCTACCAAAAATAAAACTTTCATCTTTAGGTACGCTCCGGACAAGTTCCACAAGGGCGCATACATCATTGTAGAAGCCAGGGGCGGATCCAGAAAAGTTTTTTATATAGGGCATATTATATATATAATTGTAAGAATTTTCTTTTTAGAAATTATGTGTGTGCATACATTTTAAGTAAATTAATAAACTAATAATATGAAATTTTAAATTCATATATATATAAATAAAATAATACTGGACATAAACTAAAAAGATAATATTATATGAGATAGATTCACCTTTACAAAATAAAAAATAGATCGTGAGAAGATAATATATGAAATAAAAAAAATTATGAGAAAATTATTTTAAGCAAAACCATGATCGATCATAGAGCATGTGGCACAATATTGACAAATTTAGACATAATGATCTATTCATCTTAATAACATTGTGTTAAATTAAAAGTTTATAAACTTATGTATCGAATGGAAACGTTTACTTTGCGGAATTAAAAAACACTTTTAAGTCACAAATCAGAAGAAGTTTAAAAGGTTTATGATTTTGGAAAGAGAAAAAAGCAAAACCGTGTGCAGTTTTCAAAGTGTTAATTTTGGCCTAAGATTAGAATACCGCACTTTGAATTACAAAGCACCTAAACACTACCGTTCCAAGAAAAAACGCAGTAGATTGTTTTTTATTTTCAAAACCTCTAATAATAAGGGTCCGAATGGTGACAGCGTTTTTGACTGTGCGGGAAAAACAGTTTTATTGTGCGGTACAGTGAAGTGCGCTGCATGCGGTTTGTGAGGCAAATGCGGTTTATACAAAATAAGCGGTACGAAAAAAGAGTAAGCATTATGTTAAACTCTAAATAAATACTAACGAATATAGAAAATAGAAAATCCGAAATAAATAAAGTAAAATATTAATTATTACTATATTTCAATTTTTAAATCATAAAACCCTAATCACAACAACTTAGACCCTAACAATTTTATGGATGTTTATCAATTTTTAAAAGTTTTATAAACTTTCTAAAATATTTCCATGGTTTTGGAAACATTTATATGTTAATATAAATTTTAAATTGCTGACCGTGTAAAATTATTTATCTTTTTCATTTAAATTTATGATATTTTTTACATTTAACCGTTAAATATGGATATGTGCATGATTTGTTAGACTTTTTTTTTGTCACAACCTTTCTTCATTCATCTTAAGCATTTGTGTTACATAGAAAGGGAGAGTTAAACTTCACTCTTTGGTTACAATTATAAAGCTTGACATAAAAGCAACCATTATACATAGACAACACACATTGTGGAGACGTCCTTGTATCCCGACAAGTTGGAGCCTAAGCAGTGAGATGACGCTGTGGGAAATTAAGAACACAAATAGTGAACTAAAACCCATGATTGTTTCTGCAACTAGTGCAAGAATAAGAATCTCAAAATCGGTTGCACTGATAAGTGTTGAGCCTTTAAATCGTACATAGATTGGATCATCTGTAACACACACTTCCAATCCGAAGGTCGACCATGCCTTACAAGAGCAACGGTCCCCAAACCATGGAAACATAGAAGGTGAAGTTAGTCCCAGGGGAGGGGTACAACCATGAATTGAAACAACCTGAAAGAGAAGAATCTGCAATTCAACAGTAGAAAATCTATGTAAGCTGATCTTAGCAGGGTAGGAGCCGGTTTGGGCCATGGTAATTCATTAAGGGAAGTTGACATTGGAAAGTCAAACATTAAAAATTCTGAACTGGTGTTATACACATCCAATAGTAAGATCATTAGAGAGTCTGAACAGAACCATGATAAACAAGGGAAAAGGCTAATGGTTGATGGGTAGAGATGGACGGAGACAACCGTAACGGGGAGGGGTACTTGGGAGAGATTGTTGAAAGCTGAGTTCAATAAATGTTCAGGTAACAACTTTGGTGGACTAAGGGATAGGTCAAAGCCCAACGTTGGGCGAGAATAAGTTAACTTACAATTGAAAGCCCAGGTCCATGAAGGTTTAGGTGTACGGGAAGAGGTAGGTTTGACGGGACGTGAGCCGCTTTGCTTACCTGTTGCTGGAGGGTCTTCGGCCAGGGCTGGAGACGCCATAACCAGACCTGTGAAGAAGAAACTCGCCGCGGCTGTGATGAGACAAGAGGTGGTGATGTCGGACAACGAAACGAGGTGTGTGGATGTGGTGGAAAATCATCATGAAAGAGAGGATGGACCGGAGTCGAAAATGCACTCTCTTTATTGTATGGCGATATTCATATAATCATTGAAGGTTGGCAATCTTATTTTTTATATCTTTCAGAAGAATCAATAGAAAAATATCTATAGATCTCAATTGAGAATTGGTCAATGTTATACAACAAAAAGTAGTCTTTAAGATGGTTATGTGCATAATTGAATATAAAGATCGCAACATTTGGAATGCGAGTTTTAGCGCGAGTAAATTTTTTTTCCGAAAAGTATCTCTAAGTTTATCTTATTTTGTATTATTTTTTTTTTAAAATCTTGTGTTTAATTTTTTTTAAATTCCATGTAATGTTGAATATTATACATTAATAAAATAAATGTTATGAAAAATAATCTTACCCTCTATAGTAAACCAAGCAGAGAATATATATATATATATATATATATATATTTGTATATATATATGTATAACACAATGCTATACTAATAAAAAAAATAGGCTGTGTAGTTGAACTATTGTAGTTATACTTTTATTTTATTAACTAGATTAGGGCTCGTGTGATACGCAAATGAAAAAATATATTTGAAATCTGAAATTGATAACCCGCATAATATATTTATTTTAGATTAGATTAAAATTTACGTTAAAGTATTAGAAACTTTATTTTAAATTTGTTCATACATAATCATACAGAATAATATAGTTATTAAGTAATTACTATATATTTGTATCTTGAAATGATTTTTTACATGTGCCAAAATTTTATGTTACGATTATATTTATTAATGCTTTTGAACATCAATTTTATTTATTAAAATAAGATATTTGATTTTCCTTTTTCTTTTATGAATTTGTAAAACTAAAGTATTCTTTTGTCTTTTATATTCTTCAAATTTTAAAAAATTTAATATTATTTTGTTTGTCAATGAAAATGTAACGTCCTGATTCGTGGTCTATATGGAAATGTATATGGGAAAGGTGAAAAAAATTGATTTGGCTACATATGTCATCAAAGTGTACTTACCTTTTCGGTTAACCACCCCGAAAGAACTCCAGAGTTAAGGGTGCTTGAGCTGGAGTAGTGGAAGGATGGGTGACCTACCGGGAAGTGATTCACGGTACCGTGTGAGTTAGGAAAAAACAGGGGGAACGGTCATGTGGTGATTGTAGGGACAGTATATCATGACTTTCGAGCATTGCGGAATAACGCACCAACTGTCAGACAGGGGTGGGCTTAGTGAGAGGTCCAATGTGCCTAATGAGAGGACATGTGGGCTCACTGGTAGAGGCGGTTGTGGCGTTATAGAAAACTGATTGTAATTTTAATTTATCCAATTGAAAAACAAAATTTATACATAAAAATCTGATTGACTCACTTAGCATATATCATGATCATATTAATCAGTAAATTTTAATAATGTTTTTTATTTTACGTATGAGTAAAACACAATTTCTTTATTCTTTTTTCCTTTTCTGTTTTTTTTTTTTTATTTAAGAGAAAACTAACTATAAGACATCTAAATGTAATAACTAGTAATTATATTCAACCAGAATTCCTTGAAATTCGGCCACAATTTAAAAAAAGAAAAGGGAAAACTGATTATAATTTCTATAATTTATAAAACATATTTTCCCCTTTTCATTGACAAAAACTGATTATAACTTTTGTTTTATTTAATTAGAAAATAAAAATCTTACATGTCAAGATTTGATTGACTCAGTTGACATATTCTATAAATATGATCTTGTAAATTATGAAAAAGCTAAGTTCTTTATATAGACATTATAAGTATTTTCAAGTTTTTTTTAAATGTAATAATCTTCTTCTTAATTTTCATTTTTATTGATTATAGTTCTTTTTTTGTTTGCTGAAAATCTTGAAATCCTTTTATTTTTCAGTAAAATATTAATAAATATATTTCCTTAGTTATCTTTCTAATTAACGGAGCAATGAATATTTTTTGTATAAGCTAAGTTTTATATATATTTTTTTTGTTGAAACACTCTATTTCTTTAGTTATCTTTAAAATTAAACGAACAATGAATATTTTTGTATAATTTTCTTTTTAATTTAGAGATTTCATTATGTCTATTTCATTTTTTTTTTAAATTAACCGCGCAATGGATATTTTTCTATGGTTTACTTTTTGCTTCAGAATTGAATTTTTTTCTTTCTATAATTCATTTTTGGTTTCAGAATTTTTTTCCTGTAATATGATATTAATTTTTTTCTCTATTTGACACATGTCAAAATCATAAGAAATAAAATGCCACATGACAAAATCTAGTTAATTACTAATTTTTGAAATCATACTTTATATAATAAGATTATGATTTTTTTATAAAAATATTTCTTGTCAAAAAAAAAAATTTACATTTAAAAAAATATTATCGATCATAATAGAAGTGTCATATAAACCTCAATTAAGTTGAGAATTTACGATATAATCTATTATTACTATGTATCATTATAAAAAAATAACAATGCATAGTAAATTTTATACAAATTTTTGTTGAAACATTTTTCTCTTTAACTATGAACATGAAATACGTACTTCATTGAAACTATTTTCTCCTCACTATCTTTGAAACTCTCCATTATTTGTGTATTATGAAATTGGTTTGATACAAAAATATATTCAAAGCATTACATTAGTTTTATAATTTATTTGTCGTCAAAAAAAGAAATCAGTCGAATTTGCCAGATTTTCAAAACGACGGGCTTTGGTTTTACTTAATTTACAATAATATCGCATTCTAAAACCAGACCCACGCGTATTTTCTTC
Source organism: Isatis lusitanica (assembly GCA_900406415.1). NCBI lineage: Eukaryota > Viridiplantae > Streptophyta > Magnoliopsida > Brassicales > Brassicaceae > Isatis > Isatis lusitanica. The sequence continues at coordinate 11 of OVBB01002572.1, read as the reverse complement.
TTTCACAGTTG
>OVBB01002570.1:0-11128 GCA_900406415.1 Isatis lusitanica | reverse complement strand
CCAAACAAGTTCTGTGGTTTGAACAGTTTGCGGTAAATATTCTTATTTTAATTTTTTTTTTAATTGTGTTTTTTTACTAATTGTGTTTTTTTTACTAATTGTGTTTTTTTTTTCAGCAAGAATTCAACTGGAATCCCGATAATACGTTGTTCATCTATTACCACTTCGTGCATAAAGTTATGACCAACTATTCGTATCAAATTCACGAGTGGAAGAAGAAGTGGCAAATGGACCAGGTTTTTTTTTTTATTTTTTAAACAATTTTTAAATTTATTAAATTATTTTTTTATTCATCTAACAATTTTCTTTTTTAAAAGATCCCAAAGATGATGAACCTCACTGTCTGGGGGCAGTTGATTGCGCATTGGACTAAANAGTAAGGATGAGACGAAATCGACTTCTTCCACCAACTCCACCAACCGCAAGAGCGATAGTAAAGGGAAGGGCGTCTTCAAGCACAACTTGGGTGCTCAATCCCAAGCCACTCTAAGGGATCGCATGGTAATTTCAGTCCCTTTTTATTCTATTTTAAATTTATTGAAATTTTATTTTCTCATCATTTCTTCTAATTACTAATATTTATATTGATATCAAGGTGGAAGAAAATGATGGTGAGCCGGTTGATGATTTCACACTATTGAAGAAGGCGTATACGAACAAGAAGACCGGCCAGATTGATGACGGTGTTGTGAAGGGTGTCGTCGACCTCATCCACAGTCAGGTGGAAGAAGCAGCGTCTCAGCTTCAAACCGAGGACGAAGATTCGACGGGTTCCCAATTGCCTTGGACTCAGATCAACGAAATTGTTGAAAAGGTAAGTTTTTTAAAAAAATTTCAGTTCATCTTAATTATTATTATTTACATTTGTCTATTTTCTATTTCAGTCGGTTCCAAAGAAGAAGGGCCGATTGTTTGGTTTGGCTCGTCGGTCCCGGTCGTTTACGTCTTCTGCTGCAGCCCCGCCCTTTGTTGATCCCGAAGCACTTATGGGTCAATTGCAGGACAAGGATAATCGCATATCTGCGTTGGAGACTCAGATGGCGAGTCAACGGGCGAGCTTCGAGGCACAGAGGAAGCTGAACGAGCAGATGATGGACATGATGAGGACGTTGCACCCGAACGTCGCGTTGCCGACCCTGCAAGACCCGGACACCCAAAACCCGTAGCTTTTTTTTTTTCAAAAACTTGGAATGTTTTTTTTTTATTTGTACAACTTTGAATTTTAATTTAATATTTTCGAAATTAAATTTCTGAATTTTAATTTTATATTTTCGAATTTAAATTTCTAATATTTATTTTTTTTAAAAATAAATTTTTTGACAATTCCGAGGAAGGATCCATCGGAATATTCCGAGGAACGATCCATCGGAATATTCCGACGACAACTTTCCTCGGAAATTTCCGAGGAAGCCAGTCCATCGGAATATTCCGACGACAAGTTTCCTCGGAATTTCCGACGACGAGGAGTGTCGTTCGTCGGAAAGGTCGTCGGAAAATACCGACGGAAAACAGTCGTCGGAAAATTCCTCCGAGGACATTTCCGATGGATCCTTAACTGAGGAAAATTCCGAGGAATCAATCACTCCTCGTTATTTCCTCGGAATTTTTGTTCCTCGGAATTCCGTCGGAAATTTCCGAGGAAATTCCGAGGACATACTGTATTCCGAGGAGTTTTTTCCGAGGGACAATATCCTCGGTAGTTCGTCGGAATACTGTTATTCCGACGGAATACCGAGGATTTCGTCCCTCGGTATTTGCTTGTTTTCTTGTAGTGTATGTTGGGTTAACTTTGAGCTAATCAAAACCTCTCCGAGTCACAAGTTTGGTTCAATTTGCTTTGCATAAGGATTTTGGTTTAACTTTTTGTTTCTTTCAAAAATTCGTAAAGCATCCAATTTCTTTTTTGGTTTAGTCATTCCATACGTAAGTACAAAACACAAACTCATTCTTTTATAACTTCATCGTAGCTTACGGCTTTCATGTTGATTATATGAATGTGTGTTTTTATTTTGGCGGATTTTTTTTGCTTCCAAAAACACAGAAAATGAAAACTTGTAACATAGTTTGCTTCGAACAAGGATGTTGGTTCAAAGTTTTTCTCTTTTTCGATTAAAAAAAAAACATATCTCTTCTGCAGTGTTATGAAAATAAGTTAAACAAACTAATTATGTCAAATTACAATATTTTATATTCTTTCTATATATTTTAAACAAATATAACAAAATACGAATATAGAGTTTTGTACCGCTGACTTTCATTTGTTTTACAAGAAATTAATATTGGTCAAAAATAGAAAAATTAAGAAAACATCATCTATTATTTGTAAAGTGTAAATAATTTAATGTCAAGTAACACATCAGATCTGTGGAAGAATGTTCCCGGAAATGAGCACTGGCGAGAAGTACAATCAGATGTATGGAGTTTCAGCTAGAAAAGTTCTCGGGGATCCAAACACACTTCATAATAAATGATATGTCACATATTATTTAATTGATTTTAGGTTTTCATTTGAAACTCATATTATCTATTTTGTATCAACATCTCTCTTATGTTTTTTCTAAGAGAAAATAGTATCACATAAATGACCAACTGTTTTGAAAATGAGGTATCTCATTAACAAATGAAAATGTCATTTTAGGGATTAAAATCTCAAAGTGACCTACTTGAAAATTTGTTCCTTCGGTAATTAGGTTAAAAGCGCTCAGTGTCAAGACTTTTTTTTTTTTTTTTTTTGTGCAACATAAATTATCATTAAAGCCAGGCCCATAAAGTTTAGCCCAAACGAGAAGCATACAAACGTAGAGTAGATTTGGCAAGCCCATCGGCTTCCACATTGTTCAGACGAGAAGTAAACGAAATTAAAAACGATTGAAGTGAAGACACTAAAATCTTGATATCCGCAAGAACACCAAAGAGGTTCTTAATGCAGCTACCATTCTGGACTCTAACGAGCGTTTGAGAGTCAGTCTTGAGATGGAGGACAGAGACATTATTGGAGATGGCGTGATTCAGAGCCTCAGCAATCGCCAGTGCTTCTGCCATTAGAGGAGATTCAACATGATCTTGGGTAACGGATCCTTGATTGATCAAATTTGAGTGTTGGTCTTTGTACACCCATGCCAATCCCGCTGATTTGGTCAAACCACACCAAGCCGCATCGGTGTATACCGTGATACAGTCGGTTCTGATTTCTGCATGGGGGATTCTTGGTGATGGTGAGTGATTTTGGAGTGGGTGTTTGTTCGTCTCCTGAGCTTGAGACCACTCCCGGGCAGTGCGAGTGATCATTGTAAGGATTTCTACCTGAGACAAGCTTCTGGATTCAAAAATTAAAAGGTTTCGTGCATACCAGAGTGACCAAACAACCCAGGGGAAGATAGTATGCGATACTCTACAGGGAGGGAGGCAGAGGAATTGTCGTGAGATACTGAGGGCAGATGTGAAGTCTTGGAATTGATCCATATCCATCGCCACCTTCAGGGGAATCTGATCCCAGATCTGCTTCGAGAAGCTACAGTGTAGGAAAAGATGAGAAGAAGTTTCCTCCTCTCCACAACGTCGACAGTTGGTGTCTGTAGTGATTCCACGTCTGCTTAAGTTTGTGCCAAGGGGGAGGGCATTATGAGCAATACGCCATAACAACAGTTTCAGTTTAGGGGAGAAAAAGCCGCTCCAAATATCACGATGCCAATTAATATCCGCTCTCTGTGTCGGGTCAGTGATGTTTGATGACACTTGGTGAGAAACAGCGGTGTGGTAACCCGATTGTACTGTGTAAACGCCTGATCGTCGAGGTTGCCACCAATACTTGTCCTCCGCTCCTTTCTTGCTTGGTCGTAGACAGAGGACAATCTCTTTCTGAAGAGGTAAGAGTTCCTCTATCCTTTGTTGATTCCAAGTTTGAAGGTCATGTGTAAGTAGATCAGATACTCGTAGGTCCAAATCACACTCTTTGATAGGTCCAAAAGGTTTAAGAGTGGAATCGGTAGACAGCCATGAGTCCCTCCAAACCTTTGTCTGCATACCATTGCCAATAGCCATGCTTAGATGATCCTGGAGGAGGCTTTTCCCTGCTATTATTCCTCTCCACCCATGAGAAGAAGACCCATTAGCAGAAATATCTAGAAAAGGCTTTTTTTGACAGTATTTCCCCATGTAGACTCTAGCAAATAAACAAGTAGGTGTGGTAAGAATCCTCCATGCCAATTTAGCCAGAAGCGCCATGTTGAACAGCTGTATATCTCGAAATCCCAGTCCACCTTCACCCTTAGGCTTTGTCATTGTTTGCCATGAGACCCAAGCTAATTTCTTTTTCTCTGGTATTGAGTCCCACCAAAATCTGGTGAGGGAGGATTGTATCCGTTTGCAAAGGCTTATTGGCAATTGGAAACATGTCATGGTGTAAGCTGGAATAGCCTGAAGTACTGCTTTGATCATTGTCATTTTTCCAGCCTTGGAGAGGAACCTGGTAGATAGGCAAGCAGCTCTTTGACGAATCCTATCGACAATAGAGGTAAATAGATCTTTTTTCCTTCTTCCAAAAGATTCAGGTAGACCTAAATACTTGCCATTTCCCCCTTCTTTTGTAATGCCCAGAATGTTCTTTGCCTGTTAAGACTTTATATGGAAAACGTTATCATTTTGGTTTGAGGCGATAGGCGATTTGAAAGGAGATTAGGTTTATCGGTTGCCGCCTTGTCAAGGCACTTTTGTCGGCGCCTCCATGTCGCCGTCAGAGGCTTTAGGAGGGTCGGCATCTTCAGGGCGTGTTACCACATCTCCTCTCGCAAGTCAAACAGGGCCGTCGTGGTCGGCTCTGATACAAAATCAAAAAGTTCTGCAACACTATAATCTGGAAATCTCGATGAAAGATGGGGTGGGATGGGTGGAGGTCCCGGAGGAGATCTTTAATGATCCTTCCCCTCTGTTGGAGGATTTTCTTATCGGTCAATTTTTGGCAAACACATCCCATATTGCCAAAGTACATGCCATAGTCAACAAGATCTGGGCAATGGGAGACAAGGCTCAGATAATTGATGTGTTTTAGATAAACTCAACAACAATGAAGTTTAGGATCCTAAACCCGAACACTCGTAGCAGAATAAAAAACAGGGGTATATGGAATCTTGCAGATATCTTGGTGATAATGTCAAAATGGTCACCAATGGAGGAGGAGGCTCCGCCAGAAGTGAAAATAGTGGCGATGTGGGTTCACATGTTAAATGTTCCCATAAACATGTTCTCGTGGAAGGGTTTGAGCTTCACAGTGAGCCCAGTGGAAGAGCCTGTAAGGATGCATCCGGAAACAGCTCAATGCAGTGATTTCAAACTTGCAAACATGTTTGTCAAGGCTGACCTGACAAAAGACCTGCCGCAGTCAATGAACTTCACCTTCAAGGGGAAAGAAACTTTGGTCAGATATGATTATCCATGGTTTCCTAACAAATGTTTGTTATGTTCCAAATGGGATCACCTAGCAAAGGCTTACACTGTGACACCCAAAATTTTGGCAGCTCCTGTTGTTGATAACCCGACTCAAACACATGAGAATCAAACCCATGTGTCTCAAGTAGTCGTGGAGGCTACAGAGAAGTCGTTAGTGGTTGTGGAGGCTGCAGAAGAGGTTCTTGTGGCAGGGAAAGATACAACAAAGACTCCAATGGAAAAGATCCCAGAGGCTATGAACAATACAGAGAAGGTCCAATCAGAAGGAAAGGCTCTTAAGGACATAGGCCTTGTGATTGAAGTGGGACAAACTAGTGATTAAAATGATGATAAGGAATGGTTGACAGTCTCACCTGGCGAAGCGGGACGATCACCTAAATCAAACACACAAGGTCTTGCGGTTCTCAGTGAAACAGAGGAAGAGGAAGGAGAAATACTCGAGACTGATTCAGTGGGAGAAGCAAAAAAAAGCTCAATTACGTCCGAAATAAAGGAACAGGAGACAAAAACGAAAGTTTTGAAGCAAACCAAGGAAAAATGAGAACGACAGCTCCGTGAATCGCTTCCGCGAGGATCAAAGGACAATCACAAGATTCTAAATACAAATGGTGCAAAGCAGAAGGATGGAGGTCCGACTGATTGGAACAAGAAACCCCCAAAACAAAAATGTTGATGTATGGGTTCTTCTGGAACATGAGGGAATTCAACAAACCTGATAAGCACAAAGTGGTAAGAGATTGGATAAAACAGAACAGCCTACAGTTTGGTTGTTTATTGGAAACTAGAGTTCAGGAAAACAGAGCTATGCCAATCGCTTCCTCTGTCTTCAAAAACTGGTTGTTTCTTCCAATTACGAACACAATCGCTTGGGCAGAATATGGTTTATTTGGAGCCCCTCAACTAGAGTCACTCCATGTTTCAAGAGCAGCCAAATGATTACTTGTTCCATCCTACTAGATGGTATGGATGCTGAATTTCTATACTCATTCATCTATGCTTCAAATTGTCCTGAAGATAGAAAAGAGCTATGGGCAGACCTCAACAATCATCACTCATCTCCAGTTTATCGAAACAAACCTTGGCTGATATTCAGAGATTTTAACGAAAATCTTGATATGGAAGAGCACTCGGAATCCCCACAGACCACTGCGCCGGTCGGAATGATTGACTTCCAGCAACTGGTCCATCACTGCTCTCTAATGGACATGAGCTATCAAAGACCCCTTTTTACATGGAGTAATAAAAGGGAGGAGGGTTTAATCTGTAAGAAACTTGATCGCACGCTCATGAATATGAGCTGGCTAAACGCATATCCGCAAGCATATAGCTTTTTCGAATCAGGCAGCTGTTCTGGCCATCTCTGATGCCGCATAAAAATCAATGCAGAGCCTATAAGACCACGTCGCCCTTTCAAGTTCATCAATGCGGTGGCGCAGACTCCCGAGTTTCTCCATACTGTCAAAGCTCACTGGGGAAGCACAGAACCGCTGTATCATTCTACTTCAGCTTTGTTTCGGCTGTCCAAAAAACTTAAAGATCTGAAACTGGGGCTCAGAAATCTTAGTAAAGAGAAATTCGGGAAAATCAAAACAATAACAAAGGAGGCTTATAACAAGCTCTGCGGGTTGCAGATGCATATTATGCAGAATCTTGACTCGGGGATGATACAGGAAGAGAGACGAGCTTATGACAGATGGTCTTTACTATCTCAGATAAAGGAGAAGATTATCAGTCAAAGAGTGAAACTACACTGACTGAATGTCGGAGATGGTAACCACAAGCAGTTTTACAATGCGGCGACAGTCTGTAATGTCCGCAACACGATCCGTGAAATCAAACGAGATGATGGTTCCATTGCTAACACTCAGGAGGATATTAAAAAGGAAGCTGTAAATTACTTCGAGGAATTTTTGTCTCATCAGCCAGTGAACTATCAGGGTATATCTGAGGATAACTTAAAGGATCTCTTGGGTTTTGAATGTAATCTGTCTGATCAGTCTATGCTTACTCATGAGGTTACTGAAGAAGAAATTCAAAAGGTCCGGGTTATGATGGCAAAGGATAAATCGCCAGACCCTGATGGGTACACTGCCAAATTCTTCAAAGCAGTATGGCTTATTGTAGGGAAAGACTTTGTGATATCAATTCAGTCTTTTTTTTACAAAGGTTTCCTTCCAAAAGGAATAAACTTAACCATCTTGGCATTGATACCCAAAAAAGAAGAAGCGGCACAGATGAAGGATTATAGACCAATTTCATGCTGCAATGTAATATATAAAGTCATCTCTAAGTTGCTGGCAAACAGGCTCAAGAAAATACTCCCAAAGTTTGTCTCCCCAACACAATTAACTTTTGTGAAGGACAGGCTCCTTATGGATAATGCGCTGCTTGCTTCTGAACTGGTTAAGAATTATCACAAAGCCACGGTCTCATCCCGATGTGCAGTAAAAATTGGTCTAGCGAAAGCGTTTGATTCTGTGCAATGGTCATTCTTGCTAAACACGCTCACGGCCATCGGTCTCCCAGATAAATTCATCTTATAGATTCAGAGATGTGTTACTATAGCCTCTTTCTCGGTGTAAGTTAATGGAGAACTGGCAAGTTATTTCAACAGTAAGTGAGGTCTTCGCCAAGGCTGATCTCTGTCCCCTTACCTCTTTGTAATCGGTATGCAAGTCCTCTCACGGATGCTAGATAGAGCTGCTGTGAATCGTGAATTTGGATTCTATCCATACAGTAGTCAACTCAACCTCACTTATTTATGTTTCGCGGATGACATGCTTATTTTCTCTGATGGGAAAAAATAGTCCATAGAGGGAATTCTTCATGTATTTAAAGATTTTGTGGACATCTCTGGTCTTAACATCAGCCTCGAGAAATCAACTATGTTTGTGGCAGGAGTGACTGACAGCGACAAAGAGTCCATCCTATCTGATTTCTCTTTCGAATCGGGCTCTCTCCCGGTTAGATACCTCGGCTTGCCTCTGATGACAAAGCAGATGAGGAAGGCGGACTATTCTCCGCTCATAGAAAAGATAAAAGCTTGCATCAGATCTTGGGCTATGAGGCACCTATCCTTTGCTGGGAGACTACAACTTATTGCTTCAGTGATACAATCATTTACCAACTTCTGGCTCTCTGCATTTCGACTACCAAAAGCATGCATCCAAGAGATTGATCGTTTATGTGCTGCTTTTCTTTGGTAGGGTCCTGATTTGAATTCCCACAAGAAAAAAGTGGCTTGGAGCGATGTTTGTAGGCAAAAAAATGAAGGTGGTTTGGGTCTAAGATCGCTTATAGATGTGAATAAGACATGCTGCTTAAAACTTCTCTGGCACATAATAAGCTCTAAGACATCCTTATGGGTTTAATGGATCAATCGGTATCTAATTCGAAAGAATTGACCTGGTCTATTAAAGAATCGACTTCTCTTGGCTCATGGATATGGTCCAAACTCTTGAAATGCAGAGATCTTGCTTTCCCTTTCACCAAAACTGAAATTGGAAATGGTGAGACAACCTCTTTCTGGTATGATAATTGGTCTCCACTTGGCAGATTACTAGATATCACTGGCATGTGTTGTGTCCAAGCTCTGGGTATTTCTCTGAATGTAACAGTGACGGAAGCGGTTAGGCACAGAGAGAAACTCCATCTGTCGGAATCACTGAATTTGATTGAAGGAGAGATTTCTCGGGTGAAGCACATGGGCTTAACAGAAACAGAGGATATTAAGCTGTGGAAACGAGGTGGAGATAAGTTTACATCAAAATTTAGCTCCAAAGAAACACTGCAGCTGCTCAGGGGTCACCAACCCACAGTGGCTTGGTCGGTTGGTGTCTGGTTTGCGAATGCTACACCTAAGTTCTCCTTTGTTACATGGCTGGCAACACGCAATAGATTGGCCACAAGCGATCACATTCTCTCGTGGAATGCCAGAGCAGACGGGTCATGTATGCTTTGCAGTGCACAGCAGGAAACCCGAGATCATCTTTTCTTTTCATGTATCTACTTGGGAGAAGTCTGGCAGAGACTGACTATGAAACTACTAGCGGGTGATTTTTCTGACCAGTGGGGTCAACTCTTGAACCTGACTTGGAGTACTGCAATGGATGAGACAACACGATTCCTCTTCAAATACGCTCTGCAGCTGGCTGTATTTAGCATATGGAGAGAACGGAACATAAGACACCATGGCGACCTCCATATGCCAGTGGAACAAATGGTTTGTAACCTTGATAGGCTGGTGCGTCGAATTATTTCCTTTCGTCTTGTGGGCAGAGATCGCCATGTTGATGCAAAGGAAAGGTGGCTAGACACTTGTTTAGACTAAGCAATTTTAAATTTATAAACTCTATATTTCTGATTTATAAAGAAACGTTGCAGATTCTGTAAATAATAATTTTTTTTGGTTGAATAATTTAATATTGTTTCCAAAAAAAAAAAAAATTGTCCCTTCTTTTAAATATCTTGTACTTGTAAACACACATACACAAACCGGGTCAGATTGAAAGATATTGGACGATTTATCAATTGAAATTGTTGTTTAGAATTTTGAAGAGAGGTCGTAGCTGATAAAAACTTTTTTCATGTTTATGTTTTTTTACAAGGCATATATAGTTGATGAGCCAGAAGAAGATTTCTCAGAGACTTATAATTTATGAGTACAAATGTTCTCAAGGGAATGCTGAGAATCTCTCCTCTACTCATGTAAACAAATTTTGTTATTTCTTCCAAAGGCAAAAGAAGAAGATTGTAACGAGGAAAATGCTTTGGAAGAGGCTCTTGAAGAGGAGAACTTGCATGATGTTATGGTTGAATGTGCGGATAATATGGCGAGGGTGATCCAAGGTTTGACTGGATCATTTAGCATTGAAATCAACCTTAACCGTGAACCTGCAAGTGATAGTTTAATGGAGAAGGATTTAAATAAAAGTTGGACAGAAAGAAACATTGAGATCTTGACTTGATGCACATAAATGCTGCATCATCAAAGGTTGTTCAAGTGACTCAAGAATCAGGAGATAAGAGTGAAGAGCCTCTTAAAAGTCTGGAAGAAACAGCTAATGAATTGAGAAGATCGATCTTCTTTCCAGACAGATTGAAGCTCCTTAACATTCTGTACTACTTGCCTTTGGCAATTCTAATCATGTGGATGATCTCATCAACACCATTGATCTTGGTTTAAAGTTAAAACCCTCCGCTGTTTATACCTCGCAAGAAAAGAAGAACCTCAGTGGCTCTTAAAAGCGGGAGAAGAACACGAAAGCATCTTCATCTAAGAACATCAAGAAGAAAGACACTGAAGAACAAACCGGAAAACTTGAGAAACGAAAAAGAACATCAAGAAAATCGCAGGAAGAAAAGGGAAGTTCTTTGAGTGTATCAATGGGAAAAAAACCTGTTGACTGGTCAGAACCGTGCCCATATGATACACAGGTTTTAAACCCTATTTTTCTACTGCAAGTGCACAGTAAATCGTAGTAGTACTTAGGGGTCGATCCCATGAAGACCAAGTATCACACTATGGTTTTATAAGCTAGATCTAAAGCTAATACAATTCAAATATGGTTGGTTTCGTGAATAGCAAGCAACAAATTAAAATCGGCTGTAAAAAAAATAATAAAGCAAGCGTTAGTATAACGCCCCAACCGCCCCTACCGGTGAGTCACCCATCCCTCAGTCG
>OVBB01002567.1:0-11135 GCA_900406415.1 Isatis lusitanica | reverse complement strand
TGAGTAATCTGAACGGTAAAAGTGATGTGTCTTGCGAGTTAAGCTCTTCTTATTTAGAAAAGAAAAAGCTTAAGACTTTGAATCTCCAGATTGGAAATGAATGATGCACGTGACAGAAAGCAATGTATGGCTACTAATACAGGACCAGTAAACATCGAGAATCACCTTTCTCATGACTTTGGCTTGTAAGAATTGCTGCATTTACTTCACTTGCTGTCTTGAGGCGGTGGGAAATGTCAAGAAGATCTTTAACAGGGCAGTTAGCGACATCTTCAAAAACAAGCAAGGCTACAGTTTTTTCCAATTCTTGGAGAAACGCTTGCTGCAGAAAGAATCAACAAGTTTTATGTGCGGTGTTTCACCATCAACAAGAATTTTGCGCAGTCAATGAGCAATATATCACGCGCCATCATCAAAGACAATCAAATAGTAATATACAAAGACTTACGTTTTCTTCACCACGTGGCGCAAGTTCCTCTTGAGCAAACTCCAAGGCCTCTTCTGTTCTCCCTTGTCGAATAAGTTCTATCAACCTTTGCTGCTGAAGATGAAAAAACAGCTCGGGATTTGTGTCTAGTATCTGCAAGGATGGGTTCAAAAAAGGATCAGACTTTGATTCTTAATACCTACGAAAAGTAGTTTATCACTCACTGACCACACAAAGAAGATAAAATATGTAGATGAAGAAGCATTGATGTACCTCAGGATTCAAATCATTCACTTTTTCAATAGCATCCTCGACATTTCCGTTCTGAACAGCCTTTTTAACAGCCATTCGATCTGTGATGGTCGCAAGATCTATCTCTGCTGTTTCTCGATAAGGAAAAAGAAACATCTAAAGCACCAAATTTGACAAAGAACCTTGAGAAAGCTAAACTCAATTGGAATCAAGAAAGGATACGTTTTGTTCCAGACTCCCTTTGGAATTTCTCAGCAGCTTCTACATACCCCTCAGTGACAAGAAAATTCATCACCAGAGTGTTCATGTCTTCTTTCCTAAGCTTCACAGCATTTAGTTTCTTCTCCCATTCTTCACGTGTGATCACTTTCTTCGAAGTAGCCTTCACGAGAAGAGAAAAGATTCAAATTTTTTTCTGTAAATAGATTCATAAGCGTAAGAAACAGGTGAAGAATAAGAAACCCACATACCATTTCTTCGTAGTCTTCCTCAAGCTGATTAATGAAAATCCGAAACAGAGACATTAGAACGCCACTGTGGCTCCCATATTGAATCTAATCCACTCAATACAACTTGTTACCTGGAAAAAGGAACGGCCTTTACAAGTGGAAAACACTCTCCAGATCAGAGTTAACTCAAACAAAGAAATTCTCTTTTGCGATCAAACAGGTATCCAAAGTTATTAAGTGGTTTAATCAAAGTTCGAGCAGCGATCCCAAAAACTATGTTCTGCGAAAGAGTACCTGAAGAAGAGGAAAGTCTGGGGAACGAAAGATTCTGGCAAGTAAGACGGAGAATTTGGGGAATCTTGATTGCTTCTAGATTGCCTGCGAAATTTGCTTCTCTGATTCCACAATCTGATAAAGAAGAAGAAAATGAAAGATGAGGTTTTCGAGTCTTTCGATAGAAAGAGATCGACTTTCCTCTAAGATGATATGTTGACGAACCGTTCCGGTTTATAGTATTAAGGAACTCGGTTTCTTGGCTTGGTTATCTGTAAACCGGAAAACATAGTTATGCTGGCTTATACATTTTCTCGAATATAAACTCATCACAACGGATATTTCTTTCCGCACCGTGTGATTTCTACATGTAAGATGTTTAATATAGATAATTTGATCTATTAATTTTGTATTCCATACTAATATTTAGTTTTATATATTATGAAAATATAGATTAATGAAAATGCTAAAATTTCATTGAAAATAATTTACACTCTTGACTCAAGAGTGTTGAGGATATGATCCAACTTGCACAAGGAGGAAAAATTAAGATTGAGAAGCACTTGGTTGCCCATTTAGAGAACAAGAAGGTCTACTTAAGGGAACAGTAATGTTGAGTATACTTACTGAACTTCAATATTTGAAGACTTTTCAGTACGTATCTAAAAACCGAAATGTATTGGAGAATTATTAAATTTGTTCTAATATTGAAGCATAAATATTGAAAATTTTAGTTGATAGAATCTCTTCTCTTGATCACCTATTTTACAATTCTTGGTTGCCCATTTCAGGTTGCAGTTCAGTTTCGATTTGGAGTTTTTGAATTTTATAGTTTAGTAATAAGAATATAAATTAATTAAGACTCAAATATCTTATTGGTCATGTTGACTTCCAAATCAATACTTTCAAAGGCCTTATGATATTTATATTATATCTTGAGTCTTTGTCAATGTTTTTTGTTCTCGAAATCAACCAATAGTCTCATAGGAAATAAATGTCATTGCAATCTTTTATTGACTATGTAATTGCAGGTTAAACAAAGAGGATCTAGGTTTCAACTTTCAGCATCATTAAGGTAATTATAATTGTATCATTGCTCTGACCACTTATACTCTAATTTGGGTAACTCTTTACCATGTGTGAAGTAAATCCCATCTTCTCTAGCATCCCAAAAGTTCTTCTTACCATAATGAATGATTAAACCGCCTCCTTGATATGCTCTAAACTTTGCATGAAACCTGTAACCAAGTCCTTGCCATAAGTCACAGTCGACCTTTGTTTTCCTTAAACTTTCGTAAAAGCTAAAATCATAGGTTTGTCCATGGCTTAAAAAGTGTTCCCCAAAGTCATCTTGGTCCGATATACAATGAATTTTGAGAATGTTGTTGGGATCAAGAGAGTTGCTAAAATGCACGGAGTCTTTCTCGTAGAACTTGGCGTTAGTCAACCGGACAAAGGCTGTAATGACCAGCATAGAACATAAAAGGCGATTCATCGTTTCAATTGATCAAATACGTACCGATGTGTACTTTGACTCTCAAATTTTGTTTTATCCAATATTAGATGATTGTCCAACGTCGTGCACATGATTAAATAGTAAAAAGTTTTTACTAAAAACCATTTGAGCGTATTATCTGTAAAGAAAAAAGAAGTTTTTTTCATATTACGGTTAATTTTTCTATATGTTACATAAAATGGTAAATCTATTACTCCATAATTAAGAAAAATTTCCAAGAACGTGTTCTCAAAATATGGAGAATAATGGTGAATTGGTGATGGTAAAAGTGACTTTTCTTTCATTATTTTATATGGATCTAAAAGAGAAAAAATATTATTTTAATCTTCTTTTGAACATTTTCCAATTTATTAAATTTTGTACTAATTATTGTGAGACAATCTTGGTACAATTAATACAAAATCCAAAATTAAAAAAAAAAACTCTTCTTACTCTTCTTACTTTTCTGTTTTTTGTCTTCAGATCTGCTTTTTGTAACGTAAAATTGTTTAAACTTTAATTTTCATCTTTAAAGTGAAAGAGGACAAAAAAAACAAAAAAAAACAAAACAAAAAGCAATGTAGCTAGTCAAAGCTTTCCTTTTGGATTTTCCTAAAAACCAATTGAGCGTATTATGTATAAAATTTTTTCTTATTACTGTTAATTAATCTTTCTATATGTTACATAAAATGGTAAATGTATTATTCCACAATTAAGAACATTTTCTAAGAACGTGTTCTCAAAATATGGAGAACAATGGTTAATTGGTGATGGTAAAAGTGACTTTTGTTTCATTATTTTATATGGATCTAAAAGAATTTTTGTTTTTTGTCTTCTTTTGAACATTTTCAAATTTTTGTTTACTAATTATTGTGAGAAAATAATATTGGTACAATTAATACAAAATCCAGAATTTAATAAACTCATCTTACTTTTCTGTTTTTGCCTTCAAATCTGCTTTTTGTAACGTACAATTGTTTAAATTATTAGTATCTTTAAAATGAAAGAGGACAAAACAAACAAAAAAAAACAAAACAAAAAGCAATGTAGATAGTCAAAGCTTTCCTTTTGGTCACATGTTATTAATTTTTTTTTGTTTGAATTGATAAATTATTAGTTCTTACTACAAAGTAACTTCATTGAAATTAGCTTTAGTAGGTGATTAATATACGCTTACGACAAAAGATTTGATACCAAGCTTCTTTGTTCTCGACAAAACAAATAGAGAAGTCTTGCTCTCTGAATCTTGCAACATTTTCTGATGAAACTCCTCGTCCTCTCTCTCTTCTTTTTCTCTTCTCTCCGATTTGGTAATATACAATCATCTTTACATAGCTATCACAACGTAGTATCTCCAATCAATGACTATTCTTAGAGCTTTTAACATTATTGTTTCACTTCTTGACAGGAGAAATCAATGGAGCTGAGGCTTCATATGTCAGACCGATGAAACTTTTTGTGTTCGGAGATTCTTACGTTGATACCGGAAATATAAGAAAGCCTGACGTTGTGTCTAAGAAATTCCCTTACGGTATAACTTTCCCCGGTAAACCCTCCGGTCGTTTCTCGGACGGTCGTGTCGCCACAGATTTTCTAGGTATCTTTCTTACTTTCTCAACTTTATAAGTTTTTCCCCGTCAGGTCCAAGTCCAATGTTAATACGACTCTCTCTTCATAATCAAAGCTATAATATAAAGCTAAGCAAGAAGGCATGCATCCATTTCACTCCCAAGGCCATATGTTATATCATAAATTCATCTTGTTTATATGCATTTTGTGTACGTTACATCGATTAAAAAAGAAACAAATAAAGGTTAGGTTATGATTATAGCTATACATCAAAGACGGTAGATATTTTAGGTACGAAAGTATCAAAGTTGGTAGAATGTGAGAAAATTTACGTATGGCAAAATTTGATGGAGTGTCCAAATCACTAATTTATTCACTTTATTTTCAACAAATATTTTCTTAGAGTCTCCCTAAAAATATGACATATACCACGTTTAAAAATATAAATATGTGTTTCCTTCTCAAATTCATCAAGATATATATACTATGGTTAATTTAATCAATTGGTTAGAAACGGACATATATGCTGAACCTAGAAGTTAAAACTAATGTGTTTGGTAATGGATTCAATTCATGCAGCACAAATGATGGCTATAAAGTCACCGACTCCATACGAACGGAGAGACTCAGCGGGAAAGAAACAATTACAATACGGAATGAATTTCGCGTACGGAGGAACAGGAGTGTTAAACACTCTTGTTTCATTTCCCAATATGACCACTCAAATTGATTTCTTCCAAAAGGTTCTCACTGCCGGCCACGTCTACTCTCCCTCCGACCTTAACTCCTCTGTCGGTCTCGTCAGCATTGCCGGCAACGACTACTCCACTTTCCACGCCCAAAACCGCTCGTTATCGGTAAGAAAGCATCGTTTTTGAAACCCTAATAAGTCCCATGTTTCTTTTAAAACAACTAAAAAATGTAAAGATATAATGGCCCATTCTTGATTTGAGAGCTATGTTATTCGTTTTCTGCCATTGTGTATTTTTTCCCCCTACAATTATCGAGTTAGGGAGGTTACAATGCATTTCTTAGAGCATCATTGGAGGTTTTCCAATTCAGTCTTTTTAAAAAAATAATAACATAAAATAATATATAGTATTTTATGTTATCTTTTTTTGCAGGAGCTTCCGGCATTTATAAAGAAAGTCGTGGATCAAACAGAGGTGAATTTGCGTCGGATCCACGCCTTGGGAGTGAAAAAGATAGGAATAGCTTCGCTGCAACCAATTGGATGCCTTCCACGTTTAACCATTTTGTCTTCGTTCCACCATTGCAATGAGTCAACAAGCGCGTTGGTGAACCTACACAATAAGTTGTTGCACAAAGTAGTGGCCAAGCTCAACAATGAGACCGAGCAAATTGCTTTCGTGTTTCTTGATTACTATAACGCCTTCTTGAGCGTTTTGAGGAAGAAAGGAGCCAATCGAGGTAACAAAAAAGTTTCAAAGTTGATCATTAAATCCCGATTCATTTTGTATTTTTTAGGCTTTCGTATGTGATCTGTTATTTGTTTTTAAGTATAGGGAGTAGGAGGTTTAAAACCCCGTTAAGACCCTGTTGTAAAGGTAATTGTGCAAACGTGGACAAGAAGGGTGTGAAGAAATATAGCTTATGTGATGATCCTAAGTCTGCTTTCTTCTGGGATGATCTTCACCCTAGCCAAGAAGGATGGAGTTCGGTTTACTCGGTATTAAGCAAACGTCTAAACCAGTTTTTGATAAAGCCTTAGCCTACAATCACTTTTAGTATCTGAAAACCCAATGTGTTAGAGACTTTTAGCTAAAATTCAGTGTTTTTTTTATTTCTGTTTAAAACATTTCCACCGGTTAAGCATCTAAAATAAGTGTTTAAGAGCATCTCCAATCACAGAAATACTCATTTGACAGTATCAACAATTAAATATTAATAATTTTAATATAGTTTAGTTATTTATTTACTATTTTATTAACTATTTTAAAAAGTTAAGCATTCAAAATATAACACGTGTTTATAGAGTTTCTTAAGAAGTTCTTATAATTTCTTGTTTGATAAACTTTTGAAATTCATCATCTTTTTCTTATTTTTTTTATTTTCTTTTAATAGATGAGAACCCACTTACAAACTACTAATAAAAATGGTTTAAGAACATTTTCAGTTTGGGATTCTTATTGGAATATTCAATTAAATAGAAAATTTGTAAAAGGTAAGAGAGATGCATGGAAAAAAGGTCTTATCTAGCAAGTAAAAACATTTTACATTTTTATGATTCAATAAACTTTTTATCCCATATCTTGATTTTTTATTATTGTATTACATTTTTTATATAATCAAGAGGTGATCCTTGTTTTTAAACTGATTGATCTTAAGAATCACTCACAAAGATCCAAGTTCATAAGAAAACAAGAAAGTTTATTCTCAAAATAAAAGATGAAAATGATTGATTCTGTTTCAAAAATGAATTACAAGAGTTTACAAATGAAATAACTTACCTGAAAAGAAGATATCTAGAAACTTGGAAACAAAACTAGAAATAAAAAACAAATATGAAATGATTCTTTGACCATTTGACATTAGCCATTCCATCTTCATTTAGGCGCACTCTAATATATCTTGATTAATTGTTTCTTTTAAAATCTTCCAACCAGCGACTGACTATTCTTCCTTTAATAACCAAATATAGTCTATGCTTTTCCAAATACACGTAATTGGTAAATGTCTGAGCAATTGCCGAATTATCTAATTTCTTCTAACAATAAAAAATCACTAATTGTTTGAGTTTTTTTATTGTTGAGGTAAATTATATTTTGTTATATGTTTTCATTTAATAATATATTGACTATTATATTAAATAATTTTTTCACACAAATAAAAACAACTAATAAGTAGGTTAATTTGCACTATCAATTATTTATGCTATGAATGGTAATGTCGAATCGCACCGCATCTGCACTTAACAGTAACAAAAATTGCTATCTATACTACAAATCTATACATTTTTATAAGTCTAAAAATCGAACTGCACTTATACCGTTAGTTCCCCATTCAGAGCCTTAGATTATGATCATACAACCTGTTGAAAGCAAATCTCCTTAAACTTGAGCACTGTTCAATTTTCTTCTTTTCTCTTTTCCATGTCAAACTTTGATTTTTTCTTTAAATTAAATCACTTTTATGTTTCATTTTGTTTGATTTGTCATTTGCTTTAACAATAACCCTAGTGTTAAGGAAAAGAAAAAAGCGAAAAAGATGACGGCGCATATAATATTAACCATGCAATAAAATCCCCTATATTTAAAAAAATAAAATAAATAAAAAGATTNACCGTCGCGAGAAAAGTCGCGTTTTTTTTTGTTTTGTTTTCTCTTATCGACCCAACTGCTCTCTACCTTTCCTGGAAAATTCCCGTGTCCTTCAAAAACCCAATTCACAAGCCTTCTTCTTCCTCATTGAATCACTCCGAAATTTCGCGAATCTCTGGATCTACGCTCTCCGTGTTTCCTGCGTTTTGATTATTGATTGATTGGCTGATAATTACGCGTGACTGTTGGTTGTTTCTCGTTTTAGGTTTTCCGATTTAGGGTTTGTTCCTTTTTGCTTCGTCCTTCTTCTCTCTCCGGTTAGGGTTTTTTTTGGTTTGGTTTGTTCGTGATGGGTGAGGAGGGTTCAGTGTTTGCCATGGGAGATGGACTTCCTCCTGATGATTGTGATGGTGGGTTTGAGTTTGAAGACGACGACGAGGATCTCACTATTGACATCGAAACGATTTACCGGATTCTAGACGAGAAACCTGATTCCGCTGAGGTATATTGTTTTGGCTTTTGGTGGGTGAGCTTGAGAGTTTCGATTACACGGTCATCGTTTTCAAGTTAGCTGCGTTGTAAATATGTTCTTTGAGTAACCAAAGGCTCTCCTTTTTTTGTATAATGATTTGAATTTAAGAAATTTTGAATTGTGGTGATCATTTTTTGGATGAAAGGATTTATTTTTGATTGAATCTAAACTTGTGAGTGACTTACTTTTAGGGTAGCCAAGAAAATTCATCTCCAGCTGGTTCATCTGCTGACGAGCTCAAGAACTCACAGTTGCAAAATGGTTAGTATTTGTAAAGGTTACTCTGTTTCGGGTATTGACCTGAGCTAACTTCTTAAGCTGTTCGAGTTACATTGCTTTAACTTCAGCTGGAATTCTTTGTTGTTGTTGTTGTTCTTGTGTCATTAGGATCTGAGATGGTTGATTGGTTTCCTTCTCCGGATTCCTACAGCTTAAGAGCTTCTCACTACGGGACAGGGTTGTCTGGTTCATTTGATGACCATGTGAAGGTGGAACCTGGGCTGAGTCCTTCACCTGCTCGTACTGGCTCTGCAAGTCTTAATGATTGGTTTTCGTTGAGTCAGGATGAGCAGCCTGTCGAAACATGTGGAGTAGCTCAATCTGAGATGACTAGCTGTAGTGTATCGTCTGGTTCCGTCGACAGATACAATACTTGTTTCTCTGATCATGGTGGCAACGTGGCCTTCAATCCTGTGAATTGTGACGTTGACACTGTATCGAAGCAGGATGACAAGATAATCGATTCCAAATGTATGCACCTTATCTACTAATATTTCAGGTTACCTTTTGTAAATTTCCACACTACTCATCTATCTGTTGTTAATTTCCACATTCCTCATTGCTGTTACATCATATTGCAGTTACATCGTGCAGCCCCACAAAGTATTTCGCCGAAGTTCCTGGATATGGAGCAGGTTTGGGAGTTGCTCATAATTCTTCTGCCATGTCTGGTTTTTGTCATAATTCCAATGCGTTCAGTGACGGTGCGGATAATTGTCTTTCTTCTGCACAAAATTGCTACACTACAAGTGGTGCATCCTTATCGGAACAAACCCCCAATTTTGTCCAGAATTTCGCGTTTCAGTTCTTTCCTAATAAAGAAGAAGCTGTAAATGATATTGACAGTGGAGTAAGTGAGTGTCAGTCGGATGGTGCTAGCCGGATGATTTTTGATAGACACGGGAGAGTAGATAATGGATCTTTAGACAGGAAACCTGTTGTTGATTTCTCCATTGCAAAAGGGATCAGTTTTAAGTGTGAAAGTAATCCTTCGGTTTCTCTTGCCAGTTGCAATCCGTACAATAGTTTTGACAGTCATCTAGCTGATAATGACGTTGACCGGCCTGATAATTGTTCAAGCAGTTTTCAGGGTAATAAAGCTGCTTATGTGAAGGTTAAGCCAGAGGCTGAGTCAGAGAAAGTGGTTTACAGTTCAGTTCCAAAGGAAGAAAGTGTTACGGACGCTGTTTATGGACATGAGGAAACCAATCATTGGTGGTCTGGTGCATCTGGCTGTTCAGTCTCCTATCAAGCAGATATTGAAAAAGGATTCGCATTTATGGCACAGCAAACCGCTTTCCCTAGCCAAGAGAGTGGCAACTCCAATAAATTTTATGATTCAAATGCATGTTTGCAATATGTTACAGCAGATCCGAGCCCAGCGACCCAAATCAATGGGTATTTAGACTCTCGGACACAACAAGGAAACCAAGAACATATTCAACAAATGAGCATTGATTATAATTTCTCAAATGCCAGCTTTCAATCAGTTCAAAGTCTTTCTTCAGAATGTATCTCCGACAGTGACGATGATGACGTCTGCATAATAGGAACTAATGGTCAATCTGTAATCCCGTATCGACCTCTAGCTATGAAAAGCCCGGTGGTTTCTTCACAATATTCTTCGATTGGTCATACTTATAATCAACCTGGAGGCCCGAGGCTTCAGACAAATAAAGAAAGTATGATTTTTCAAGCTGCATTGCAGGTTAGCAGCTATTGATTCTGTTTGACTCTCTCACAGGCAACAATTATATATTTCAGTTGAAAAATCTGTTCTGCAACTCTGTACAATTTATTTGAGAATGTTGTCTGGGGCTATTATCTATTAAGGTTCCTGATGTCTCCTGTTATTCTGTTAACCTGTTATTTTGATATGTCCTGAGTGACATAGTGCGCGATTGCAAATAACGACAGTCCATATTGACTTTTATTCTTGGTTTTACTTCATACTCATTAGGTCTAATGACATTGTCTGACATGACAGGATCTCTCTGTGCCTAATGCCGAAGCAAGTCTTCCTGATGGTGTTTTGGCAGTCCCGCTTATGAGACATCAGGTATGTATAAAATTATCAAAATTAAAAAAACACTCCCTGTAGATGTTCAAAACACACGTTGTTGAAATGAAATGCTTAACTAAGACGAATTGGCCCAAGATGAGAAGTGGAACAGTATTCAGCTGATATTAATTTTTCAACTCGATAGTTGTTTGTTTTGGATAGTATTAATAGATATACTTACTATTGTATTTACTAGACTGTTTCTTATTCATGGACAGCGAATTGCATTGTCATGGATGGCCCATAAAGAGACAATCGGCTTCCCCTGTTCGGGAGGAATTCTTGCTGACGATCAGGTTATTGTCCACTGTTGTAATCNCTTTCTCATGTCCGTAGTTAATAGACATTCAATCTAAATTCTGTCAGATTTCTCAATGTCTTTTAACAAAACTCCTGGTATAATTATCTTTTGCAGGGACTTGGGAAGACAATTTCCACTATAGCACTTATACTGAAGGAACGGTCTACACCTTCCCGAGCATGTGAAGGGACTATTAAGAAAGAAATTTTTGACTT
>OVBB01002561.1:0-11141 GCA_900406415.1 Isatis lusitanica | reverse complement strand
CAATTTTCTGCAGGACATAGAGCGTATCTTGCAGCTATCACTAAAGAAGTCAAACCTCGCAACTTCAAAGAAGCAATGCAACAGCGAGTTTGGAATCAAGCTGTTGGTAAAGAAGTTGATGCTCTTGAAGCACAACACACGTGGGATGTAACTGATCTTCCTCCCGGGAAAGAAGCAATTGGATCTCAGTGTGTTTTTCGCATCAAATATAACGCTGATGGTACATTGGAACGCCATAAGGCCCGCTTGGTGGTTCAGGGAAATAATCAAGTAGAAGGTGAAGATTATAGTGAAATGTTTGCATCAGATGTAAAGATGACCACAATCCGATCTTTACTTCGTTTGGTTGCAGCAAACGATTGGGAGGTTTTCCAGTTGGATGTTCATAACGCTTTTCTTCACGGTGATTTACAAGAGGAGGTCTACATGAAACTTCCACCAGGTTTTCGTCATACTCATCCCGGGAAAGTTTGCAAGCTTCACAAATCTCTGTACGGACTTAAACAAGCTCCGCGTTGTTGGTTTAAGAAATTGTCGGATTCACTTCTGCATTTTGGTTTCGTCCAGTCCTACGAAGACTACTCTCTCTTCTCGTATACACGCAACAATGTAGATATGCGAGTCTTGATATACGTCGACGACCTTCTCATCTGAGGCAACAATTCCCATATGCTCAAGAGGTTTAAATAATATCTCGGACGTTGTTTCTTGATGAAAGACTTGGGCAAACTCAGATACTTTCTGGCCATCGAAGTGAGTCGTGGGTCTGAAGGAATCTTCTTGTCTCAGCACAAATATGCACTTGACATTGTGGCTGAAACAGGAAATCTCGGGTGTAAGCCAGTTGCAACACCTTTTGAAAAAAATCACAAGCTCGCCGAGTCCAAAGCGAAGCTCCTTGATGATCCGCAGAAGTACATACACTTAGTGGGTCGCTTGATTTATTTGGTTAATACTTGGCCAGAGCTTTCTTATGCAGTGCATATTCTGTCGCAATTTATGCAAAAACCAACTGAAGATCATTGGCATGCGGCAATCCGTGTGGTTCAATACTTGAAAGGCTCTGCGGGACAAGGAATCCTCTTACGAGCCCATAAGGACACGACGTTGACTATTTATTGTGATGCAGATTGGAGTTCATGTCCCTTGACTCGTCGTTCTTTAAGCGCCTTTGTAGTTATGCTTGGAGGATCACCCATTGCCTGAAAAACAAAGAAGCAAAAGACAGTTGCACAATCCTCAGCTGAAGCAGAGTATCGCTCCATGGCAGCTGCGCTCCGGGAGATCAAGTGGATTCGTCGTCTGCTCAAAGAACTTGGTGCTGAGCAAACAGCCCCAAAACGTTTTTTTGTGATAGTAAAGCGACAATTCACATTGCCGCTAACCTAGTTTTTCACGAACAAACAAAGCACATCGAGCGTGATTGTCACTCTGTTCGTGTTGCAGTCAAAGATGGTTTGATTGAGACCAAGCACATTTGCGGCGAAGCTCAAATTGCAGATATTCTTACCAAGTCACTTGGACTGAGTTCCATTTCAAGATTTAGTGTCCAAGTTGGGCATTACCAATCTCCATGCTCCAACTTGAGGGGAGTTTTAGGGGATATACATCAAGTTATATAGATCAGGCTAAAGCGTTGGTGTGTTGATTCAAAAAAGTGTGCAACTGAGTCATGACATTGATGGATTCTCATCATCCCAAGACGTGGGAGGTGTTAAGAGCAAGGCTTGTGTCATGGGGGTTAAGGTCATAAAAAAGTACAAGACTTTATAATGCATAAGCAGATTTTTGTTGTCCTAAGAAATTTACGTGACGTCTTGCCATTGTACTTGGCGAGTCTTTCTTCTTCAAGTCTATCAGCTTCTCTGCTGCGCATAACGGGTCTGAAGGGTTTAGGAGATGAAGAGGAAAAGGATGAAGAAATTTAGGAACCATTATTAGCTTTTAGGATTTTTGCAGAGGTATGTGATGAGTGTAATAAATCTCCCTGTCTCTCAGTTTCTTCTTTACACTCCACGCAAAGTTTGTTGGCGTGAACAAATAAGCTAAAATTGAAAATAAAAAGAAAAAAGAACTCTGTTTTCGTGACTTAGTTTCTTGTTTGGTTTGTGTTGTTCCTTGCGGGTTTTCACTCAATCACGGCCCAAATTTCTGGCTGGTTTTTTTAGTTTCTCTTTTTTATTGGTGGCCTAAACCAGAAATTCTGTTATGAGAGAAAGAAAGATTGTTACTTACAAAAATACAAAAGTCACAGTAGAGAGAACCCTCCGGACTATAAGAGCCAAGACTTGTGTCATTGGGGTTAAATACCACAAGGTCCACAACTATGATGTTTATGCGCCTTGTATGCTAACCTGTGACTATAACATTCAAGTTTGGAGGATGGTCTTGTCTAGGATTGGTAGAACCCAGATGTTTAGCACCTCGATTGGACTCTGCTTCATTCACCTCCAGCTCCCTCTACACTCCGGAATTTGATCGTCCAAGCAACCGTGTTTCAGATATATAGAAGCAGAGGAACAATGTTTTTCACAAGTCCATATCCATGATCCCACCACTAATCATCTTCAAATGTATCGATGGGCAGGTTCAAACACCATCACAGCAAACAGATACAAACGGCGCTATAGAGACCTGATGCAACTATGTTAGTTTGATAGGCTCTTCCACAGATCTTCCCCATATGTTTGATTCCTTGTTTTTTTATCTCTTTTTTGTCAAGAAATCAATGTAATAGGTTTGTCCTGTTGTAAATCCTAACGTTTCATATTAATGATATTCACATTCATAGCAAAACGAAAAAAAATGAACGCCAGTCTCATTTGTGCAATATTTTGTGATAAGCTTTAATATGCTGATTGCAGAGGAGACACTTTGCTGTTAGAAATAAGAAAAACAAAAAATTGATTTGCAAAGCAAAAATAAAACGATTTTCTATTAGAATTTCAAAGTACAGAAAATAAAAGTTTCAAAGGGAAATAGAACTCTATATATGAATGTAATATTTTGATGGAAAATTGCTATTTATGTGTTACATGATGTTGGATGTATATGTATTTTTTTAAAGATTTTGCAAAATTATGTTAACATCAAATAAATTACTTCGTAAGTACATATATAGAGAATTTTTTAATATATATATCAAACGAGAAATGATAAGTAAGATAATAAAAATAATTGAAGCATACAAAATAAAACTGTCATAGGTTGACAATGTTGGCAGCACCCGAGGGATGGCCGGCATTCGGAATTCATCTGGAAGCATTCGCACAGTGGAAAGCACGGTTGCCGGATTTTAGCATTAGGCTTATTCCACGGAAGAAGAACGAGAAAGCAGATCATTTAGCGAGGAGTGCAAAGAGACATCCTGTCCTGCAGAGCTGGTGTACATTGATTCATTACCTCTAAGCTGGATTAATATGAATCTGTAGTTTACTATGTTGATATTCTGCTGTTAAAAAAAAAAAAAAAAACTGTCATATAGGTTACAAAGCCGAGATGACTATTGTATTTCTCCAGTCGCTAGAAATACCAAATCCTCTAATGTTCTTAAAACCATGCTAGATCAAGAACATAAGAAGGCAAGAAATATAAGAGCTTCAAACACATCTAACTTTCATACAGGACTGCTTCTAGATTTCTTAAACCATGTTACGACATTCATTTCTCAGTACAGCAGTAGCCCGCACGACCTTGAAGCTCGAGGCGAAGGAGCAAACTCATTGAGTTTCTGAGATCGCTCTTCCTTTGAATTCCAACAGTATCTCCACGCAGATATATCCGCAATCTTCAATTGTTTTGCGTTATTCAGGATGTACGCAACCATTTTCTTCTCTTCGTCTCTTGCGTTGTAATTCTCCCACTTGAAAGTATGTAGATGGAACATCAAACATTCAGGAACTGAACTTGGTCCTCTCCAATGACCTGTAATGGACATTCTGCTACGAGGGCGTTCGTTGCACTAACATAATACATGCTATCGTGAGTTAAACCACAAACTAGAACTTAAGACAATGAAACAATTGAATAAAAAAGGTAAAGCCATAAGGGTCGGTCCAATCTACACCTGGCTGATTTTGAGAACTTGTAATTTAGGAGAACTTTCGAGCATCCAAGTAAGTAGATTCCACCACCTTCGGGAATTTGTACATAGCTCCAAATGAACAAGGTGACAAAACTTAATGTGGTACTGACGCTGCATAAGACAATTTTAGAAAACATAAGCACAACCGTAGAAATGTAATAAATCACAAGAAACAAAAGTTGTCCTTT
The DNA here is from genome assembly GCA_900406415.1 of Isatis lusitanica. Lineage (NCBI taxonomy): Eukaryota > Viridiplantae > Streptophyta > Magnoliopsida > Brassicales > Brassicaceae > Isatis > Isatis lusitanica. The sequence goes on along the minus strand of OVBB01002561.1, from coordinate 6,869 downwards.
TTTTTTTGTAATTACCATTGAAACGGATAAACATAAGTAGAGACGCTCGACTGATGGAAGAGATCTCAGTAGCTTCTCGGGACTTTTATAAACAACTTTAACATTTGCTTCAACCACCTCAGGCATATTCTCACACAGACACAAGTCACCAAAGAAATCAACAAAGTTCAAGTACTTCAACGACGGGACATTGATCACAATCTTATGGATCCCATCCTCGCCGTGGTTTGATGAATCACATGTATCAAGTATAGATAATCTTTGTAAGTTAGGCATTTCAACAAAGACAGCTTGCAAAGGGCAACTGTTCTTAGTTTTGTCCAAAACCAACTCCTCAAGAACAGGACAGCCGGATAAAAGCCTAACGTGACATTCTTCCGTTTCATACTGTACACTTATAAGGTGTAATGTTTTCAAGGACGGAAAACAAACGTCACTAGGGACATCCAGAGTAATCCTGTCAGCGAGTTTCAAGACCTCGAGCTTCTCATAAGTATAGAGAGTCTTTGGTAATTTGATTGTTGCATATTCTCGGACATATTCTTTACAATAAACAACTTCAAGTTCACGCACATGGCGAACCATTCCAATTCTGATCCATGCTGCTATATCTTCAGAGCTGCAAGAAAGACCAACGTCGAACTTCAAAGCTTCTAAAACCGGAGCGCTATTCAATGCCAATGATCTGTCCACATACTCCCTTCGGAATCTTGGAGGCTCGAGTTCAGAACCATCATCAAAGTCAAGTTTTGTAATCATCGTCCAAACAAACCTCCATCGTTTTGACAAAAGCATCGTGGCGGCTACATCTTTGGTAGGAAGTGATGAGAAGATCTCCAAGAGCAAATCATCCGACAGATTACTAATCCTATCCATACCGAACCCCAAATCAAACCCCTTTCCACACGGAAGATCTCTCAGATTCAAATTTCCGGCTTCCTAAATCTCAAAGGAATTAAACAAACAAGAAAATACTCACCGAATCAAGCGAAACCCTAACAAATTTAAATTGCGTACCCGTGAAGGAGGAGGATCCAAAACCCTAAACGATGAAGCAGAGTCCGAAAGGGGAATTGGGCCCAATTAAATATTTGAGGCCCAACCGAACTATGTTAATTTGTAGGCCTGGGACCGAAAACCAAACCCGAATCCAAACCCGAAAAAAATATTGAAAAACCCGATCGACTTTAGTTTGTCCAAACCCGAAACCCGAATAAACCGAACCGAACTGAACCCGAACTCGATAAATAAACTCAAAAAACCATAACAGTTTCTATTTGTCTAAACACGAAAAACCAAAACCCGAACTTGAAATACCAGAACCCGAATCATAAATACCCTATTTTTAGATTTTTTTCGTTACATTGGTTATTTTGGTTACTTTGGTTTTTGAAAAACCCAAAAAAACCCGAAAACCCGAATCCAAAATAAACCGAACCGAACCTGAAATAAAACCCAATCGAGTTTGATATGAAACCCAAAATCCGACACGAACCCGAAATAAACCGAACCGAACCCGAAATACAAATAGAAAAAACCGATCGGTTTCTATACGTCGAAACCCGAAAAACCGAACCACCCGACCCGACCCCAAAAAATAAACCGAAGTCCCAAGCCTATTTATTTGTTTGGTAACGGTCGTGTGAGCACACAAGTAGTGGGAGAAATCTCGCACGTGCTAAAAACGGTTATCCCAAGTTTCAGATTCCAGTGACAAACAATGTTTACGCCGTAGCTGAGACTAGCATTCGTCAAAGGTCCAAGAGATGGCTTAACACTACAATCCCGGATCCACTATTCGGGTCGGTCGAATCATTCGTGGTGACTAAATAGGGGGCAATCTCGGACGAAGAAAAGGCTGAGAATAAACCTAGTTCTAGGGTTAGTAAAAGCTAGTAGGATCGAGAATCCTGAGAAATTAGGAATTACTGATGGATTAAAGGGAAACTATAGGGCAAGGAGAAGTAGGACTGTAGGAGTGTCAATCGAAATGGCAGTGGAAAATTCTGGGAAAGTAGCCAAGAACAGTAAGGCTAGACCGAGACAGAAAGAAGAGCAGAAGCCATTACAGAGCTTTGAAGATGGTGTGGGTACTGATGCTAGAGAGCAGGAACCATAATGTCCTGTTGAAGAAGACATGGTGCCTGGTGGATGTGAATCTACGGAAGATGGCATTAGGTGAATGGTTCGGTTTTCTGGAAAGTAAAACTCAGAGGGTTCAGGAGTATATCGCAGAACAGAGAAAAGCTCAGGCTAAAGCACACGAGTATTGCTATATCGTACCTGCTTCAGTACTTGCGTAGAGTTTTGACTGGAATGATTTACTTTGCTTGCGACAACACAACATATGCAGGTGGACTGATGATGTTTGAGTTTATCGTAAGTCTGGGACTTTTGCCTATTTTTATAGTTAGGTACTTTCAAGGACATCATCGTAGACTCATATATCAGTTTTGATTTATACAAGTCATGTTTCTCAGGTGGTTTTATCTTAGCATGCCGACGAATGGTTGCATGACCAACAAGGCTTAGGTCTTTGCTCTACTCTATGTTTGTTTCTCACGTGACCAAAGGCAAAATCCGAGTTCCTTAGAAGTGTGGTTTTTATTACACGCCGTGACATTAAGTCCATGAAAGAAAATCGGAAAGCGGTTTTAACTCCTAACATTTATATCTGTATTCTTGTAAACGTGGAGTGATTTATATCACTAATGGTAATGGATGAGCATGGCAGGATATGTAAATCAACTGTTTACAGTTTGAAGTTGTCAGGATTTTGTTTGCCCTTTGGGTCTCTGGAAAGACCAAACGTGAGATTCTCATTAAGTCCAGGTTAGTTAGTTAGCAGTTTCACATGCTTCATCTTATTATCTCATCAACATATTCGTCGCCTGTACGAAAGAGATAAGGTTTTTGCTTTTTGTACATTTAATGCTCTCTTCTTTTCTTTTCTTTTTGAAGTTCACATGTTAAATCTCCTATACACTCTTCTTTTTTCACCCCTATATGAATAGCCTTATGTTACTATTACACTCTAATATACCCACAATCCCACCAAAACCTAAAGGATTTAACAAACAAGAGTGTTCTCTTCTTCCTTTCTATACATGGCTCGGAACAAGCTCGAGTTCCCTCTTGATTCTGAGGCCTATGAGATCATATGCAAGATAGGCGTTGGTGTCAGTGCTTCGGTCTACAAGGCCATATGCATTCCGATGAACTCAGCAGTAGTTGCCATCAAAGCAATCGATCTTGACCAGTCTCGGGCTGACTTCGACAGTCTTCGCCGTGAAACCAAGACGATGTCTCTGCTTTCTCATCCTAATATCCTCAATGCTCATTGTTCCTTCACCGTCGATCGATGCCTTTGGGTGGTTATGCCTTTCATGTCTTGTGGCTCTCTTCACTCCATCGTCTCTTCCTCTTTCCCGGAGGGTTTACCGGAAAATTGCATTTCCGTCTTCCTCAAGGAAACTCTTAATGCAATCTCGTATCTTCACGACCAGGGTCATTTGCACCGCGACATCAAAGCCGGTAACATTCTTGTAGATTCTGATGGGTCCGTGAAGCTCGCTGACTTCGGAGTATCTGCGTCAATCTATGAACCTGTGACTTCATCCTCTGGAACCACGTCGTCTTCTTTAAGGCTGACTGATATAGCGGGAACGCCGTATTGGATGGCTCCGGAAGTGGTTCACTCTCACACAGGATATGGTTTCAAGGCAGACATATGGTCGTTCGGGATAACGGCGTTGGAGTTAGCCCACGGGAGACCTCCTTTGTCTCACTTACCGCCGTTGAAGAGTTTGCTCATGAAGATCACCAAAAGGTTTCATTTTTCTGATTACGAGATCAGTACAAGCGGCTGCGGTAAAAAGAGTAACAAGAAGTTCTCAAAAGCGTTTAGAGAAATGGTTGGTTTGTGTCTAGAGCAAGATCCTGCTAAAAGACCTTCTGCAGAGAAGTTGCTGAAGCATCCGTTCTTTAGGAACTGCAAAGGAGTTGATTTTGTTGTCAAGAACGTGTTGCAAGGCTTGGCAAACACGGAACAGATGTTTATCGAGAGCCAGATTTTGATGAAGAGTGTCGAAGAGGAAGAAGAAGAAGAGATAGTGAAGAATAGGAGAATTAGTGGGTGGAACTTCCGTGAAGACGATCTTCAACTTAGTCCAGTGTTCCCAACTACTGAATCTGACACTTCTGACTCCAGTCCACGTGAAAAAGAGCAAATCCAAGATAAACCGGAAGGCGATAACCTCGTCTTAGCCGGATCAGAACTCGGTTTAGGTTTGTCAAGCCGAAATGAGGAATCTAAGGAACAACAAGAACCTGAGTTTGTGGGGTTTGATAGAGATCTGATGTTAGAGAAACTGAAACTGTTGAAGAAAAGCTTAGAGCATCAAAGGGCGAGAGTGTTGGTTATAATCGAAGCATTGAGTGGGGAGAAAGAAGAGCGGAACAGAGAAGAAGAGCTTCTAGAGATGGTGGAGAAGCTGAAGATTGAGTTGGAAGCTGAGAAGATGAAGACCTTCCGTGCTGAGAAAGAAACTTTTTTGGATTAACTATTCTAAACATGTTAGTATTGTGTCCTTCCTTATGCTAAAAGGATTAGTGGCATGACACTATGATCAATGGATTTCAATTTGTCTTATTTTTCTTTTCATTTTAGAGTGGCACTTATCCAACTCCATTTGAATTTGGTAAACGAGTTATCTTTACCAATTTTAAAAATATTATAGGTTCCTAATAGGGACAATGATTACTGACAACTATATGAATGTTTTCCCCAGAACAACAAAAAAGCCAAAGTGAACAATAAACTATACTACACAAAAAAGTAAAAATGATTAAATTACCTAATCGTAGGTGAAACTACAAATACACATCTACTTTCATAATGTACTAATTGGACTCATCATCACGCATTTTCAATATTTTTCATCTTGAAAGAAAATAGCTTATATGTGGACTCAATTTTTTGCCAACAGGATTTTTTTTTTTTTAAGTAGAATTATTGTTTACAGAAACTATTAGAAAATTTGGATAAAAATGATGGTTACATTAAAGGTTTTGAGAAAATAGATTTTCTAACTAAGAGATCGGCGCAAGAATTATTATAATCATGTTCTTCTCCTGTTGGTAAGTTTGAAAGAAAAGAACAATGTTTTCCAATTTCTGATTGTCATCATGTAGTAATGTAACTTGAAGTTTTGATGTTCTCGTTAATTGTTCTGACTAGCCTTGCGATTTCGGTTCTTCGGGTCGGTTTCTCGGTTTTCCGGTTTATTCGGTTTTCAAAAAATTTGCCGAAACTAACCGAAACAAAATTTTGGTTTGGTTCGGTTTTTAAGTTTTTCGGTTATTTGATTTTTACCGAAATTAACCAAAGTTTCGGATAAAATCGATAATTTCGGTTAATTTTTTGATATATTCGGTTATTCGGTTAGTTCGGTAAATTTGAGTATTTCGGTTCGGTTTGGTTCGAGGATTTCATGCTACTTCATTACCATCAGTTTATCCTCAACCTCAAGTTTGACCTTCCTCTCAGCTCTCTCGACGCCCTCCAGTGAATCTACCAGTGGTTCGTCAAGGTCTATGTAGACTTAACTATTTTCTAAAACATTTGAAAACATGATTTGCAGCAGACTGTATAAATATTTGTAAGATTGATGTTTTTGCACACCGAAGATTGATAATAGAAATGCCTATTATATTGGGTTTGGTCACTTGGTGCGGCAATGAAACCAACTCTGTTGCAATTAGTAATTCAACGTGTAGTAAATAGAATGACCACAGTTTTGATGCATAGTGTGTATGTTCGACACACTGCATAACCATTATTTTTGGGGTTGATCTGATGGTGTGGAAATAGAACTTTTGGTGAATCATATCGACAGTTATTTTAATTTTATACTTCACCTTTGTTTGTTCATTCTACCTGATTATGTTCTTACTATGCAAATATGAAATAATTTGTTAGTATGTCTACGCATCATATTTAGAATTGTTATCCGAGATGAATATATATAATATGTACAAATATAATTATTATAAACAAAAATTCTAAAACCTAAATGAGTTTCTATTCCAAACAAAGTAATTTTTTTCCATCTGCCAATAAATTTTGGCCTTATCTACCATAAGTTGTTTTCCTTTATCAGTAGCTGCATATAGTGGTGTTTTCCGGCGAATGAATTCGAAATCCACTGTCTCGCATAGTAATGTTATATATACCAGATGTAATGGAATTAATCTATAACTTTTGAAACCACGCACAAGTGTAAGAGTAGTTTTGATTTTTTTTGAGATTTCATCCCCAAAAAAAAGGATAAGAGACAGAAATGAGATTATGCACTAAAACAATTATAGTTTTATAGAAGAAAATATGCACGGAAAAATCTTACATTTTAAAAGTTAATAATGACATATTTCATCCCATAAAAAAGAGAGGAAGATACGGAACAAAGGGATATATATTAGAAAGATTTGCTTAAATGGGTTAAAAAAAGAAAGTATTTGTCCCCTTACACTTTTCTTAACATATTTTTTGTCTCTCTACACTTTTTCTTTTTTTAATCCAATTGTAACCTTCAAAAATATTATGAAAAATTATGAATATCTGAAAAAAGAAATTATTCACCTAATTTATTTATTTCTATGTTTTACTTTTTCCTCTTTTTCTATTAATTAGATAAGCAAAATTGTATTCTCTTTTTTTTTTTTTTCTCCTTTTACGACTTCGCCGTCGACTCCGCCTCCTAACTTTTCAACTCTCCCTTCCAACTTTCTTCATCTCTCACCTCTACTTCTCACCTCAGCCTCTCACCTCCGCCTCTCACCTCCGCCTCTCACCTCCGAGTTTGACATCG
>OVBB01002560.1:0-11143 GCA_900406415.1 Isatis lusitanica | reverse complement strand
CAATAGCTTACGGTGAAAAATGTTGACCTGGCTTAGTAGATAAGTGGGGACGCATTGATGTTTACGTAGATACTATGTGGAAGAAGTCTTCACTTGTTCCTTTGTTTTAAAAAAATTGTAATTACTTGAAACAATTTTTTAAAATACCATAATCACTGAAAGAGTTTTGGGAGATTGGTTTTCTGAAAAAAACTTGTTAATTTTGATAGAAACTTACAATTACAAAAAAAAAATGCAATTATGAATGAAAAACAAAAATGAAAGCAAATCTTTCTCAATTGGTATGTAATTTTGCTTAATTGGTTATGTGTCTATCTTAGCTTGATGTTTAAGAACTGTCTTATGTTTAGGCGTTTGTAACCATGAGGGTAAGAACTGTCTTATATAGTTGTGTCATGTTTGAATTTTGAAAAGGCATTATTCGTGTGAAATTGTTGACATTTATTGCTAGTTTGGATTTTCAATGTGGTTGAGAATTTAATTTCGTTTAATAAGGGAAACTAAGATTCACATTACTGAAAAAATATGGCGTAATCTCAACGTAAGAACGCTTCGACGGATTTGTTTGATAGTAGTGACGAAGATACAAGTTGTGTAAGCTCTTCCTCCACCATAAATATGTTACGTTGGATCAATATTTTGATGCTCTCTATGAGAAAACATAGGTGTTTTTTTGTCCATCACTTTTTTTGGGTTTTCTTCTTCTTCAAAACTGAGTTATATTATGTTTTGCTTGATTTTGATAATATTTAGGTTGATGTAGCGAAGGCATCCATTGTTGACGCATTCAACAACGATTTTCAGCATTATTTTATGGAAAAAAAGTAATCATCTGATTTTATGGTTGTTCAGATTCTCTTGAAAGCAGCCAGACTCACATCTTTTCGGGTGATTTGATCAACTGTTGCAACGGTTCACTATGTATTGTAATAGTCATAGCATTGTTGATATTTTTTCCCTCTTATGTTGTTGAGTTGTCGAATATTATCTCTCGAACATGAACATGTTGTGATTACTCGTTGGCTGGACATAATCTATATTCCGCTTTTAGATTTTTCTTTTTCTCTTTATTCATTCTTATCGTCGTTCTTTTGTGTTGTAGAGTGAAAATAGAGAGACAACAAAAAAAAGTTGTAAGAGCATGTCCATAGATTAGATACCAGAAAGAGTATTTACAATATTAAAATTAATATTTTATTGTAACTCAATTTTGTGATTAAATATAATTTTCTTTAACAAAACTCGACCAATCACAAAGAAACACATATAAAGTGAAGGGTTTTACCAAATTCTTAAGTATCTCAAATATGATACCATCTTTCATATTTTTCTCTTTCTCTTACTTTTTTCATGTTTCTAATACTAAAATAACTTAGATACTTTGTTTATAGACTCCTGTTGGAAGTGCTCTAACTCCTGACTTGGATTATAGAATATTTTGCAGCTGTGAATTTTAGTAGCTAGTAACTCTCACATTGAATTTTTTTACCATTTTAATTTTAGAATATCATTTATATTGTTTTTAAGTTGGATTTGAGATCAAAAGTCGTTGATACCTGATAATATATGCTGAAATTATAAAATATATATTTGAAACAGTGTTATAAAATATATCACATGCAATAAATTTTCCCATTGTCTAGATCGAATATTGCCTATAGATGCTACGAGTTATTTCAAAGACCACATGTCTTTTGACGTCTAGTCTCATACTAAATTTTTTATTTCATAGTTTGTGGATCGTTGAGTCATAATTAAAGAGATTGTTAAAATGTTGAGTTGGAGGAGATTGAGTGCATAGAGGAAGTGAATTAGTGAAGAAGAGGAGACAATTAACCCAAAAATAAAATAAAAAGAGACACAAAAATGTGAGAGAGTGAAGTTGTCTCAAGTCATCTCAACTTCCACCAACCGAATGTGGTTTAACTAAGAGATTACGTATTATCTTTAACTACTAAACACTTTGGCTCACACCTTCTGTGTGCGTGTCTTCGTGTTTCCCCACCTTGTCTTCCGTTTATCATTTTAGAACACATTGCTTAAAACCTTTATTTCATGAGTTTTATGAATTTATAAAACTCTTACTACGTGGTTCATTTGGATTGGACGTGATAAATTCGATCCAAATACACTACAATAAAAATAGAGAAATATCTTCAAATAACACATTTTCATATTTTTGTCACCAAAATAGTACACTATAATAAAAATGACCTAAATAGCACATTTAATCATTTTTAAATGTATTATACTAATGAATTTGGGTTTACTAATCATTAATTAGAGTTTAGTTTTTAGGGTTTAGGATTACAAGATTGAGAAGAAATGAATGAAAAATCAGAATATAATATGTTTTTTTTTCTTTAATAGATGCTATTTATATTATTTTTACCCTAGTGTGCTATATTGTTGACAAAAACATGAAAGTGTGCAATTTTCGAGAATTGCCCATAAAGATATATGTATTTTTTTAGAAAGAAAGAAAACAAAATTAGGTGTACATATGCATAGATATTTATTGTGTATTTATACATGCTCCGGAATACAACGACTTAGTATTATTAAATTATTTATGTATTACACAGTCACATATCTTTGCTGTCTTGCTTGGAGCGATCTCTACACCCATGCAATCATTTCTGACCAATGCATTCATAACTTTAGAAGCTTGTAAAATTCTTGCTAAAACATATAGAGTACACCTTTAACTCTTTAAGACGTCATATTAAATAACTCAAATTATAATTAAAGAAAACCACCAGCGATTCAAAAACTATTCATGTATTTGATAATTGCAATTGTCCCAAGAGTATTGATGTATACGATACATAAACAAATTTCCCCAAGAGTCCCTAATAACATTGTGCCGACCCTGATGTTATCAACTGCTAATTCAGAACCATTTAAAATTAAGAAAACACTCGTCGATTCTAGTTTGACTTTCACATTATGGTTTAGATATATATAGACTCATAATAAGGTGATGGAAAAGTCAGTTGTTTGATAGGAACAAAACAACGAAATAATTATAAATGCAGTCAACTAGAGTGCAAGAAGAAAATAAATTGTGTCAAAAAATCATTACCACAAAAGAAAAAAAATATCTTAACGAAGAGTTCTACTACTAAGTGAGGTTTTCTTTGACTTCCGTGATAGATCGAAGATGACAGATTATAAATGAGGAGATGACATTAGTAGCCAAGCAAGACCACTTCGTCCAATTTTCTTCCATTAATTGCTTTAGAAACTGAATTCAACAAAGCTATAATCCGCAGTTATAGTTAGGCGTGGGCATTTGGTTTCTGGTTTGGGTTTGGGTTAGGTTTGAGTCTGGTTTTAGTTTGATTCAGTTTTTGTGATTTTCGGATAATTTAGTTTTTCAATCCACTCGAATAATTAAAATAACTGATTTAATTTTAGTTTAGTTATCTTTTAGTTTGGTTTGGTATGGATAATTAAAATAACTGGTTATTCTTTAGTTTGGTTCAGGTTTGATTATTCTTTTATCCTGATTAACAAAAAAATATTGAATTACTTAAAAATATCTAAATTACTAAAAAACTAAAATACCAGAAAAAAAAAAAAATTGTTAAGTTCAGTAAAGAAAATTGTTCAACTTTTTGAAATTATAATTAATGATATTTGGATATTTTGGTTTTCTTGGTATTTGGTTAAAACATAATTATTTATTTTTTTACTTTATAAAAAACATAACTAGTTTTGGATTTGAAAATAAAATCTATAGACTTTAGTTATTTTGAATTTGAAAAACTAGTAATATTTTTTAATATACGTTATATTTCGAATACTCAAAATAACCATTTGGTTTTTGATTTGATACTAATTTGGTTCGGATATTCGAAGTATTGTAAACAAATATCATTTGAGTTTTTTTTTCTAATGGTGAGTTTTTTTTTTATCTAATTCGGTTCCAGATCGAATGAATTTGGTTAGATACGGTTTGGTTTTTCTATTTCAGATAATTTGCCTAGCCTTAATAATAATCCCACTACAGATACACATTCACAATAATACAAGAGGATCTATCAAATGCGTAAATTGGAGGTGCAAAATAAATAGTGACAAAGATTGATACAAAAATCACTAATATTCTCCACACTCTTAAGGAATATTCTACATTATCTACTTGGTCCATGCGGTATATATATTATCACATTTACTTGGTCCAATCATGTTGGCACATACTACTATTCAATTTATCATTTCTGTTAGGAAACATCATGTTTTAATGTTTTTTTTTCAAAAGCCCTTTTAGTTTAATTAAGTCTTATACAGTATATACCACGATTTGTTATATATACGACGTGTAGTTATTTTTCTTTAAAAAAAAAAAGTAGTTATTTTCAAAAAATACTACTCGTTGGTGTGCCGTCGCCATATATAAATACTATACTTGTCCATACCATCGCATAACTGTTCTTTAGGGTAAAAATATAAACTCAATTAGATACGTACGAAAACATAAATAAATAAATATATATATATATATATATATGTATTAAATTAGAATTGTTTTGGGGGTTTCTGGTTATGACTTTAATTACTTATTTTCCCCTAACTATATACATGCAGCTGTTTGTACATTTACATGTATACATGCACGTGGGCAGATATGCTGAGTCTACTCTCTCGTTAATATATTTCTTTTCATTTAATTTAATCCTTCCATAGAGTCCATACTGAGTCAGAGTCACTTTGATTTTCCCTTTCATGTATTTTCGGTACATGATTATTATATATATGGAACAGTCAATAAATGTGTACTATCGTAACCGAGAAATCCCATCTGTATTTTAGAAGTACTATTTTTTTTATAAACAAACGAATTTTAAAAGAAATTAGAAAAGAATCTTAAAAGAAATTCTAGTATTGGTCGAACATGCTGCATGTGATCAGGTTTTTATAGATCAAACATGATAATGTGTATAAACATGTAAAAATATTCATATCCACAAAAAAGCAAGACATTATATTTGGCCCAGGGTTGTGATTGGAATGTCGTTGATGTTCTTGGAGTTCTTTGTTGATAATAAAAGAGTTACTATAAAAATAAAGAATTTAACTATTTTCCGAGTGCTCAAAGATATTTTGTTACTATAAAGATTTTATATATGTTAAAGTTAAAGTATTTTATATATTTTGCTAACTTTTAGAGGAAATACATTCGGATTGTTTCAAGTGTCAACGCAGGAGGGTCACGAGCGAATGAGTCTATCTAGATTTGATTTCAACGTATCGCGATGTGAAGTGTTGGAACAATCCGAGTAGTTGACTATCTCTAATTATTTCTGCTAACCACCTTTAAACAGGTCATAGTCATAATATTTACTGCAAAATTTAGTGCTAATAATAAATGCAACGGATTTGAGACAGTCGTAATATTACAGTATTTTTATCATAGCAGTATCAATTATGTCATGTATAACTGTTTCAATTTGTAACGGCATTAAGGCAGATTTTCACAGAAATGAAGTTTTAACTTATTCGCGATACTGTTTGTTATGATTTCGTTATCTTTAACCATTCGTCACACCAAAAATCTATTGCAGATTAACTTTATCAAATCTTATTTTGTCTCATATCAGAAGTTTCATCAGCTTTACACAATATATACCAATGTTACATATTTAACAATTAATTAAGTATGACCAACCTAACAACATGCACGATGTCGGGTATACAATCATTTTTATTCTTGTTTATTTCATCACCAGAAAGGTAAGCATGTTTAATCCTATAATTAATCATAATACAAAGTTAAATATAGGCCACGGACTAGTTGACTATATGTCTTAAATCTATTCTGGTAGCAGATATGTAATTCACGTTTTGTCTTAGCCTGTCTTAATCCGTTCTGGTAGCAGGTACGTCGTTCATTCGTTTTCGTAACTCGTTAGAATTATTTTATACATAAAATGCATTCATAGTTCATATCTTATACAGTTATACACTCTTTAGAATATACTGTATTTGTATTTAGTGGTTGACAAACAAGTCAACGCGACTATATACATTTAAGATATAATTAAATAGTAGATTTTTTATAGACGTCTATGTCTATCCAGTAGACTTCTTCGGTAGACTTTTAAAAGATTATAAGAATCTTTTTTTATTCAGATTTTTTGTTTGATCGTTAGGAAAAAAATAGTATTTTCACTACTCCTATAAATTACTTTAGTCAAACATGGATTTGGAGAGTTAGTTTTGCGTTCAAAATCAAATTATGGGTTATAATCAGCAATTTTCCTTAAAATGATTGCTTTTCGCACACATCTTTTCAGTTACTACTATTCATATTAAAATCATTGTCTCTATTATTATACAATACAAAAGGAAAGGAAACCTAAGATCAGTTTTGTAGAATGAAAATGATTAAAAATACGCTTGATCCTTTTTGTTTGTTAGGATGAGAAAACAAATAAAAGAACCTAGAGACTACAATCAAATGATACTATGGACGAGACCATATATAATATGCTCCGGTTCTGATCTGGAAAACTCCCAATCATGAAAAAAAAAAGCGAGAAAAATTATAATTTTAAAGAAGTTTAAAGGAATCGGAACGGATACACGTGAGGTTCTAATGTGCATTTTTCTAGTCAAAATTGCACTAGTTAAGAATTGTTATCATTCTTAGGCTCCGAATGGTGAACGGATTTCGGGCGGTGCGGAACCAGCGTTTTTAGTGCGGTGCGGTTTTTACAGTTATAAAAATGTATAGATACATAGTATATGTAGAGATTTGTGTCACTGTTAAGTGCGGTGCGATGCGGTTCAGCGGTTACCATTCATAGCCTTAGACTGAGGGAAAAGAAATTGAAGAGTAGAGTCATACATGTACTGCGGCAATAAAATGATATTTACAATTCATTGAAAATTAAAAATTGAAGTCGATTCAGTTACATCGGTATGATATATAGTTTCTAAGTTCTTTTACAAAACTGATAACCATAAAAGTAAAATAAATAAAAAAGCAAACCATAAATTGGAAGGTCCATCCTAAACTAATATATATACATCAGATAAACTTGGAACCTTAGGGTTCATCTGGCCATAGTGGCCTTGTTCGGTCGCTTTGCCATCACACTAAAACAATTTGACTATGAGTTCACGGCTATTATTTTTCCGACCAAAATTAGTCCTGTAATCTGAGATCATGACTGCTAGCCACTTAGCCAGAACCCATTTTAGATAGGAACAAATATGTGTTTCATGGCCAATAAATTAAATTGAGTTAATATTTAAGAATTTTTTTTAAAAAAAAAATAGATAGTTTAGATGGTTATATATAGACAAATACATGTGGAAAATTATGGATATAAGAAGAATTTCTTAAACAAAATTGAAAATAAATTAGTCTAACAATTTTTAGGTTCTGATAGTAACACATGTTCCCTTAATCGTATTGGTTGGTTTTTCTTATTTAAATTACATTTTTAGAGTAAAATCTAATTTAAGACCAAAAGATTATCTGCATCGTTGTTTTGTGTTTTCTCTGCAATTTTTAGCAAGAAGAGTTATATTAATACTTTTTGGAAACCATATTCTTATCTTTATTCATTGGAGTTATTAGTTATATATGTCCATTTCTATCTACTTTAGAAGTAGTTCTGGGCATTCAAGGTATTTGGTTCAGTTATAGATATAAACTGTTCGATTCCGAGTATTTTTGGTTCCTATAATTTAAGATCTAATAAATATTTATATTTTTCGGTTCGATTCTTGTTTGGTTCGGTCCCATAATTTGAAAAACCATAATATATCCGAAATGTTCGGTTCTCGTACAGTTTCAGATACATATAGTAACCGAAATAATAATTTGTATCCAAAATACTATTTTATCTGAAATCAACTAAAATACCCGAAATAGAAATTTAAATATATACTTGAATTAGTTCAAATCCAATAACAAAAATCTAGAAAGCACCACGGTAAAAATTCAAAAACCAAAACAAAAACTACATAATTCTTTAAGTTTGATAAAATAATATATTAATATGCTAATATAATATATTAATATGTTAATATAGTAATATGCTTTTGGTTCGGTTCTTCGTTTTGGTTATGGGTAAAAACCATAACCGAATCGATACTCACGATTCCTCAATTCAAGATTCAATAGATATTTTAGGTAGAATCAGAATCGAACCTAACCAAATTTTTTGGATCTTCAGTTCCGGTTCTTCGGTTTCAGTTACTTATGCCCATGCCTATTTAGTAGTGCATGCATGTTATAGTTTCAGCCATTTTTTTAATTCTTTATCTCACAAACCCATCTATAATATGGGCTTCATGAACTAGCTAATTGGCCCAAAATACTTTTTCTTCAGTATTACCATCTGCTCCAACTTCTCAAAGTCAAAGTTTCAGAGGCAGCATTGACTTTTCATTGAACGTAAGAAAGAAAAGTAGACATTAATACACAGAATATTGATACATAATTAAACAAAACTAATTATGGTTATATAACAGGAGCATCTTCTAAACTGGGCTTCTACGTTTTGAGGGCTATGAAACTTTATGAAAAGCAATCACAGGCCTCGCATGCCAACACATGTCCAACAATGATAGATCCAACGATCAATGTTTCATCACAAGATCCTTAAAAGTACAATATTTACACAAATGTCACTTCCTCCAAAAAAATTTCAACGTCCCGATTCAGAGACTTGTGAACGTCCCGATGCCGAAGGTTTGAGTGAAGGAACAATCATACAAGTTCGTCCCGTACCTAAATAAAGGTCAGAAAGGTAATTACTCAAATCTCCAGGGGCGAATCTGACAATTTCCTCCCAAGCATCCACGTGGTACTTTGCATAAAACGACGAAGCAGCATCCGTTAGCTTCTTCGTCACGGAATCTTTCAAATCATCTCTCATTTTCGAGTCCGGCACGACCCAGCTACTCTGCTTCTGAAACGCTTCCTCGAACGCTTCGTTGAACCGCTTCAAACGCTCTTTTGCCGCGTCCTCTTCAAGCATCTCCTCGTTGGAGAGTGACGTCATCGCTTCTCCCCAAGCCAGCTTCTCGTACTTCTCCAGGTACTGACTCACTTTCCCTTCGTGATTCGCCACCCACTCATCTCCCAACACGACTCTCAGGTTCGACGTACGTACCTTGGAGATCACGTAATGCAGATTGTTCGCTAAGAAGAGATACGAGAGAGCCACGTCCTCGTAGACCCGAGACTTCGTGTCGATTTTACAGAGCAAGACGAGGACCAACCACGCGAATCTTGTTATCACCGGAGAAGAAGAGCAAGAAGAAGCTCTGGTTTCTCCTCTCTCGTTCTTATCATCTTCCTTGTTCCCGAAGTAATCTTCCGGTAACGGTATATTCGACTCCGTCAATATTCCATCTAGCGACTCGTTGTAATCAGCGAGGAAGACGATGAAGTTCATGACGTATCTCGTCAGCTGATGAACTCCGCCGCCAGGAATCTGCGTTTTCGACGACTCTTTAGTAATCGAAGCTTCGAACTCAGCGGCCATTCTATTAATGTCTTCGCCGAGACTCTTCAACGAATCAGCGGCTTGTAAACGAACAGCCGAAGTCGAGTCGTAGCTGAAGATCTCTTCGATCTGTGGAAGAAGGTTCGATATCGTCTGGTAAACGTCGAGAGTCAAGAAGATCTTCTCTACGGTCTTGCGACACCTCGCGACGCTCACGGGGAAGACGAAGAGAGTCAAAGCACTATCAAGCGTGACCTCGGAGAAGCAAGACTCAGCGACGGAGCCTGACGTGGAGAAGACATGGTCGCATAAGATCCGTTCGTTGTAGAATAGATTAGCGATTATGATTCTTGCAGCTTCTAACCAGTTCTGTATGTTCTTCTCCATACTATCCCATTCCAACTTCTGAACCTTGCCGAAACTCAGATTCTCAAACCCTAACTTGTGCAACGCTTCAACGACGATTGTTCTCCTTATCTTCTTGTAGATCTTGACGCATTCGTTCTCGTAACCTGAGTTTATCATACAGTCAGCGATCACTTTGAGATCGGTCATGACATCTGCATCTTCGGATTTCGGAACGTTGGAATAGATAGAAACTTTCTTCCTCGGGTTGAATGATGCGGGAGATCGAACAGAGGCTGATTCTGGATCAAGATTCCGCCGGTTCGACTTTAAAACCCGATAGAACTCCTTCTCCAAGTGTTTCATTGCGATGGAGATGAGATTGTTTGCTCGAGTGAGCTTATGTGAGTCAGGATTCACCAACATAACGCCTTGAATGGCGTATTGTAAGCTGTTGATAACATCGACGAATCTTCTTCCTTCGACGCGAGTATCTGCGGAGAAAATGGATGAGAGTGAGCATGCAGAAGAGGCAGAGAGATCAGGAGAAATCCATTTTTTGGTGAAAGTTTCAGTTGCTTCAATACTATCCATCAATAGAGATTCAGAGAAGCTTTGGTATGGACGTGGTTTCGACCTTTTTGCAAGGGTCGAAGACGGTTTGAATAGTAGCATCATTGTGTTTTTTGTTTTTTTTTGAAGTTTTTAGGTTTTCGTTTGGTAAATTTGATTGAGATGTGAAAATGATGTTTCAAGTTGGAGAAGNTATCCATCAATAGAGATTCAGAGAAGCTTTGGTATGGACGTGGTTTCGACCTCTTTGCAAGGGTCGAAGACGGTTTGAATAGTAGCATCATTGTGTTTTTTGTTTTTTTTTGAAGTTTTTTGGTTTTAGTTTGGTAAATTTGATTGAGATGTGAAAATGATGTTTCAAGTTGGAGAAGCCTGTTGTTTTGGAGGTTCTGACGAAGTAAAGTTTTCAATGACTATTTTATGTTTGAGGTCTTTAATTGAGTCCATAAAAGCATGAGGTTATCCTCAATTCTCTCTTTGTTTTTAGTAGAAAGATAATTGATTTACTATAACTATTAGAGTTTAGACAATTCCTTATTTCTAAAATAGCCAAACAGGAGGAAGAAATCAGTAGATTTGGATATGGTAAGCTATTTGAAATTTAGAATATTTTTCTAAAACTTCATATATTAAGTTTATTAAGTTTCCTCTGCCTAATTGTAGAATTTAAAACTGTGATCTTATCATTCTATTTATTTTGGTGGAAAGAGAGATCTTACCATTTATAAAAGTGAAAAGAAAGCAAAATATCT
>OVBB01002559.1:0-11144 GCA_900406415.1 Isatis lusitanica | reverse complement strand
ATCCTTAAATTGGCAAGATCCTCGGACCCAAGAAAGTGACTTGGAGGACCAGAAATTAATACATATGCAAAAGATAGCTATCCAATTGCCAGATTCTTTTGCTGAGCCGCATAGAGTAACTAAATCGTATATACCAGCCGCGAATGCACCAATACGAATTGATGTCCAGAATGGACCGCAAGTTGCTACAGAGTCTAAGCCACGAGTGAAACATGGTAGACCTATTGGTTCCAAAGATAAGGCTCCTCAGAAATCTAAGAAAGTGCTGAAAATCATACCGAGGAGATAGTGGATGGTCCGGACACAAATGAGCCTAAGGAGCCGCAAAATGAAGCTCGGGACGCCAAGCCTCATGGTCCTGAAGTTCCCAATAACAATCAGATCTCAATAAATTTTGTTATGTCCGAAATCCAATGGAACAGAAAAAATGTCGACATCAATGATATATTTGCATGCATAGCTCAATTGAAAGACGGATACATCAAGGGAGACCGGACAAAGCACATTTTTCCCAAGTTCTTTTTCACTCACGACCTACAGAAGGCCGGAGAAGTTCAAGTGCTTCAAGTCCGTTCAAGTGTAAACTCAGCCGACCTTTTCACGAAGTCGCTTCCTACCTCCACGCTCAAGAAGCTGATGTACCAGATTGGCATGCGTCAGTTAAAGAATTTTTAGGGATGTCTAAATCAGGGTGAGTAATACGTGATGTACTCTTTCCTCATTAAGGTTTTGTCCCACTGGGTTTTTCTTTAGTGAGGTTTTAATAAGGCAGCATCCCTAAAGCGATTACAAAGATCCTTGGTTGCATCGGGTTCGGTCATTTCGTCCAAGGGGGAGTGTTATGTACCGTTTGGTTTAATGGACTCAATACAGACAGACCCATATAGAGGTTATTGCATAACCGGTCCTTAGTTTAGTCTATATTAAGTATTAGAGTTTCCTTTTAGACAAGGAATAGGTTTATGGAATATTGTCATATTGATCCTTATTGTAAACCTATATAAAGAGACATGTGGTCCTCATTAATAATAAAAGTTATTCACAACAGAATCCACCCTATTTCAAATTACAAATTCGGTTTCAATATTTGAAACAGTTATAGTAAACATTGTCATACCCAGTTTGGGCCATGTTCTTTCGTGTTATGTAGATAGACATAAATAAATTATTTGCCTTTTATTCGTGCCACTGTTGGGCCTGTGCATTTTTTGGGTAACATATTATTGTAATTTTAGCCTCCCTGGTGTAATTTAACCTGGGATACACAGGCTCATCCTCACGGCCTTTCCCGATTAGCTGAAGTCGGATATGAGTTCATGGAAGACGTTGACTACCCCATTATTTAATTACGTTGACGACAACTTAGCCCGGGAGAGTACCTTTCAAAACTGGTATTTGGAGGAATCAATCTGAGAAGAAAAATGTAGATCCGAATTTGTATTTGGAAAGGGGAAATACATTTAAAATTTGGTGGTAGGTTATGTGTGCTTTGCTGCAGAAGGGGCATCTCTTTGGTCTACAAATCTCTATAACTCGATTTTGAAATCACAGTAATTGATCTGGTATTTATTTGTGCGTGTATTTTTTTCGGGGTTTTTTTTTTTCATTCTATATCCAGTTCCAACATCTATTAATGCTGTTTTCATCTGTGAACCTGAAATTTGGGTTCTGCATCTTCGTGCTCTTAATTTCAGTCATAGTTTTTATCATTGAAAAACACATTAAAATTACAAATCAAATTTTTTGTTTATGTCACTTAGAAGAACAAAATAGATGTTTTGGTCTTTCTGTACTAATGTACTTTGCAGTAGATTGGAATTTGAATGACGTGTTCCCTTTATTTGTATCCTCATTCTGTGGTTTCTTTCTTTGTTAGTCATTGTTTAATTCGTACAGGCCCTCCTCCATGTTGCATGTGTCATTCTCAGCGAAATCTAGAGACATTGAGATAACTATTTGCATTTATTGGAGCACAATTATTTGCATTTAGTGGAGCACAATTTTTGTTTTTATCCATAAACTTAGCTATGTACCTATGCAATTTTGGAGATTGTTGAAAACTTCTTTGTAGACAATGTTTGTTACCCCCCCCCCACGGTCTCTTCCATCTGATGTCTCTTGCCTGACTTTTAGCCCTTTTTTGGATGTGACTCTTCTTGATAGAGCAACATATAGTTGGCCGTGTGTGAAAACAGGTTTGAGTAAATATAATCCCACTTTCTCCAAACTTTGACCTTGGCTCTTGTTAATTGTCATTGCATAGCAGACACGGACTGGGAGTTGACGTCTTCTCATTTTGTACGGACATTTTGTATCAGCTGTGGTCATGATGATTCGAGGGATAAGTACTTTTTTGCCCACATTTTTTCCTGTAAGAACCTCAGCTTCCAAAACTCTTTTGCCTAATCTTGTCACCAACATTCTTGTTCTATTACATAGGCCTTCTTGCTGGTTTATGTTTCTCGTTAGAATAACTGGGGCCTTGTTTTTGAGGAGCAGGCGATGATTTGGTAATCCTTAACATTTGAGACTGTTCAAGTACTCTACAGTATACAACGGATTTTCTTCATCTACTTTACTGTCGTCTGTAGATATACTGTCTGAACTCAGATATTCTTTGACGTCACCTGGAAGATGTGTAAGTACAAAGTCATTCACTTTATCTATTGTTTCATTCCGTGGGGTGAGGATAGCTCTCCCTCTCAGATACTCTTTTTCATCATATCTGGAACTGTAATCGTCATATATAGATTCAAATATGCTTTCTAAACCTTCTGCTTTTGTAGTCATAAGCAGATCGTTGCCACCTCTATGTTTTTGTCTTCTTTATATTGCATATTCATTGAAGGAACTGTTTTTGCTTCGCTGTTACCCACACCCAAAATCCATCGAGAGAACTCCTTCTCTCCTTTATCTAAGCGCATGTTTTTTTCGAGGGTTAGAACTTCACATTTCTTCCAAAGATACGACTGATTTATTGATGCGGAGACGGTATCTTGTCTACTCCCTTGTTGGATAACAGGTAGTATTTTTCTGAAATCTCCTCCTAGGAGGACCGTGATTCCTCTAAACAACTTATTACCAGCTTCTGGGTCTTTCCTGCTTTTGATATCTCTTAGCGTACGGTCAACAACTTTGAATGTAAGCCGATGGGCCATTGGTGCTTCATCCCATATAATTAGGGAAGTCTGGTGAATTAGGTCCGCTAACATTGTGTTTGGAGTTATTTGACATATAGATTGGTTATGCAGCTCAATTGGTATTTTGAAGCGTAAATGTGATGTTCTTCCACCTGGTAATAGCGTTGCCGCTATCCCTGAACTTGCGACAGGTAATACGATGCATCTCCCGGACTATAGTTTAGAGATGATTGTTTTGTAGACATGGTTTCCCAGTTTCACCAGGACCGTAGAGGAAAAAAAGTTTTCCTTTATCATTGGTGATTGAGTCCATAACTGCTGCATACGCTTTATGTTGATCTAAATTTAGCTAGCAATACAACCTGAGATGGTCTTCTTTTTCTTTTTCTTTGTTGTAGTTCAATTCTTCTTGGACCATTGTTATAGTCATTCCCCCAATATATTTCTATCTGGTACCGGCATATCTGGGTAATCAGTGAGCGACTTATCGCTCTGAATGAGAAGATTCTGCAGCTCTATGAATGTGTAGTATTGTAATTCTCTCTCTGAAAGGTTCATCTCTTGGAAATTGAACTTCCGCCTCCTCATATAAGCAATATCCTCTGCTAGTTTTTCCCAGAAATGATTCCACAGTCCCTTGGGCTTGCTCACTTCACAATATATCAACAATGTAACAAATAGTTCCCGCTACTGGAATGCAGTTGCGCAATCTGATGCCTCTTCCATTACATCATGCCATTCCTTATCTCCATCTAGCAAACCCCTTGCGTAACATGCGTCCTTGAAGTTCTTGTATTCTACACCGTTTAATGTTTTGATATCTGCGTAACTTGGTGGACCTTTTACATGATTTAACAAAATTCTAAGGTAGAATAAGTCTCCAGATATGGATGTATGTTTACAATCCGACCGATGCTTATTCCTCATTGGCGTGGTGTCCAAGTCTTATTTGAACTATTCCAGAAGAATCGTGAAGGGAATTGAACATACGTTAGCTGTCGTACTTCGGGATAGATTCGGTTCGCTTCAAACCATGCTAAAAACATTGTCA
The DNA here is from genome assembly GCA_900406415.1 of Isatis lusitanica. Taxonomy (NCBI): domain Eukaryota; kingdom Viridiplantae; phylum Streptophyta; class Magnoliopsida; order Brassicales; family Brassicaceae; genus Isatis; species Isatis lusitanica. The sequence continues at coordinate 6,953 of OVBB01002559.1, read as the reverse complement.
TCTCAATTCCTGGTTTCCTGACAACAGAATCCGGTGACTGATCCTCGTTGAACACTACATTGTGTTTCCCCTTGAGGTGGACGAGAAGTTTCTGGAGTGATGGCTTCTGATGATGTATATTAAATCCATAAATTCTCCAGGCAGCTTCACATACTGAAAGATATCGACAATCTTGGTAGTTTTTAATCTCATCTATCTCCACCTTCTGTATTCTACCATCATACTCTTTTCCAGCGATATCTATTTTCTTTTCTATCACAAAGGTTGCCTTGTCCACTCTTTTTGTGATATATTTGAAAAGATATTTGATTGCCTTAGAAGTACTGCATCATTCCACATTGATGTGGCTTTTATACTCCTTAAGCAAATACATATTGTGTGGTATCACAAACCGGTTGTCCAGTGTTGAATATCCTTTCATGACAAATCTTGTATCATCCTCTGTACGCTTATAGACTATGTACTCGTCTTTATCGCAATTTATCTTTTGAGCATAAGCTCGAGGATACTTTTTCGTGCATATTCCATTTTCCATGCATGGAGATTGTGGTCGTTCAACACCGCACGGACCATGCATCATATGCGTCTTCACCAATTCATACCCCTATGGATCAATGTTCTTATCTGGTATTTCAGCTGAAATCAAATGTTCTATAAAACTTGGGTCTGGATTCTCTGTGTGGTGTTTTAGCCAAAGCAGAATGTGGGCGTGGGGTAAACCTCTTTTCTGGAACTCTATGTTGTATATGACTGCATAATAATAGTTAAAGTTACTTTGTGTTTGTATATACGGTGTGTAGATAATTACCTCCTTGTAGTTCTCCGAATATTTGCCCTTCTTTGACGTCAGACATCATTTCTTCTAACTTCATCTTGAAACCTCTTGTTGAAACATCTGGCCTTTCATTTCCGTTGTCATTACTGTACGTCTTCAAGTGGTTGTCAATTTCGAACAAATTTGGATTGGCTGTTATCGTTATGAACAGATGAGGATTTCCATGTATCTTGTAAATGGCCATTGCATCATGGTGATTCTCTAGCATGTATCTTAGGCCTTCAGTAAAAGACGCAGGTAATATTATCCTTCTCCCCAGTGATTTTGAATCAGTGTCTCCTTTTCCTACTGAATCTCGGACAATGTTGTATAATTCAGCTCTAAGCTGTTTCTGGTTGTCTTGGTTAAAGCGTAGACCTTCTTCTTCAACGGCCGTATATGCGTCAACGATATATTGATGATACAGTCTTCCTCCTTTGATAAGTGTTTTCCCTGTAGATAATCTTGTTTGTAGTTGATAGGAGTAGAACTCCCGGATAGTCAGATACTCTCTCTTTATCTTGCTTTCGTTATCTTTCCTATATGGGATTTTCAAATGGAAACCACTTTCACCATAAGGAAAACGCAAAGGGTATTGAAGAGCCATGTAATGCTGATGTAGTGCACTGATCCTTTGTAGTTCGCTGGTTTTATATTGGACAATTAAATCACTTGTGCCTACCTCATCGTCTGTTGTTGATGTATTCTTGTTTGTACCAACAACTAGTCCGACGATCTCATTTCCGGTTGGCAAGGCATATTGTCTGCCAAGTTTTTGTTGTCCGACAAGTCGAATGATAAACTCTTCTTGTTCTCCTGATTCGTACATATCTCTTCCTTTTCTGAATTCCTTTGTTAGAACATTGTTTTCATCCAACATATTTATCAATGCGGCTTCAACATTCTCTTCAAGCTCATCTGTACATTTACTTCTTTTCATTGTCCTGATACGGTTCTTAACCTCATTAGCTGTGTCAAATATGTATAATTGTGCAAACTTCGGGGTATTTCCTTCTTGGGGCAATAGTGATCCAATTCTGTGGTGGTTTTGACCATGAATTCTAAAAGTTGGTGGGCCAGGTCCTCTCATAACTGATGTGTCAACTTTAGCTCCAATTGATGTCATCGCAAGTGTTGAGTTGTAGACCCGGATATTTTCCTTGAAATGAGGTGAGAGTCTCTGGTGTTTCTTTTACTTCTGGGAGGATTACTCTCCCTTTTTGACAGCAGATAGTAAACAACTATTGTCCCGTTTTGTCCTCTCATTGCTCTCACCATCTCATACCAAAACCTTACAGAATTGACATTCTTGTAGGTCATCCTTACGCGCTGCTTTTTCTTTCTTTTTATTTATTGGAAATTTCCCATGTTTCGTTAATAATTTGATTTTCTTATGTCCGATCAACTTTCCAGTAGTTGAATTATCTTACTTTTGATTTTGGGATGATTTGTTCTCCTTGAGCTCTCGCCAATTTCCTGAGATCTTGTAATACCTGTAATTAAGTTCATGTGATTTGTTATGGAATCAGTTTGACGTACGTGTTTTAAATTTCGGTTGATTACTATATTAGTAATCATTCTTTCTATTTTTCTACCTGTTTGAAGCCGCTGTTGTCTCTTCCCATTTAATATTGCTCGTCTCCTTGCTCTTGCTTTTTTACTTTTGACTACGTAAAGTGGAGAGTATGTTAATTCCAAAAATGTAATATTGACATTAAATTTTTTGATAACAAACCCTGTACCTCTGTTGGATTCCACATTTTGTGGTCCATGCTTCTGTGTTTCATCATTTTTCATGTTCATACCTGTAGTGTAATACCCGTTTACATAACCTTCATTTCCATATATTTATGTAAATCGTAATAGCCTTTTCATATGCTGTTCTCAGAAGAGATGTGTGTTTTACAATAGTTCAATCTATGTGGTTGTTTTTAACTTACAAACCTGCTCGTTGAAGACGTCTTATTTGGATCCTCTTACGCCTGTTTTCCTTAGCTTCGTTTCCATCTATTGCAAGGTGTTTCCTTTTCAGTTTCTCCATCCTCTCTAGTTTAGTTTCCAGATTATGAATTTAAAGTTATATTTGTTTCATTTTAGTTAAGTAGGTGCAAAATCATTTAACATTGGAGCAGTAACATTTGGCGCAGCGTAATGTTGGGGTTGCGGGATGTTGTAATTCCTGGAGTTCGCTGGATTGTAGGAGATGGAAACAGAGTACAATTTTGGAAGGATAGATGGATAGGATTGGAGCCGTTAACGGAGGATTTACTCGGGCCGGTGCCTCTGGAGATGATTGATTTGCGGGTCTGAGAGCTATGGTTAAGTGGAACGGGGTGGTTGTTTCAAATGATCGAGCCGTATATCTCTGGTCCGCTGAAGCTACAGCTTGCCTCGGTGGTTGTGGATGAGGTTACAGGAGCGATAGACAGGATTTCCTGGGGCCTGAGCGATGATGGTAGTTTCTCTGTTAAGTCTGTTTATGCTCTCATCACTAAAAATGATGCTCCAAGACAGAATATGAAGGCGCTGTATGATAGAGTTTGGCGAGTAACATCTCCCGAAAGAGTCCGAACTTTTCTGTGACTAATCGTGAACAATGCAATCATGACGAATCTGGAGAGAAAGCGACAGCATTAAAGTGATGATGGACTTGTACATTGTGTAAAGGAGGAGAGGAATCTGTTCTGCACGTGATCAGAGACTGTCCGGCAACCAGGGGTATCTGGACTCGTCTTGTTTCTCCGGGAAGACAGCGACAGTTCTTCGAAGCATCGCTATTTGAATGGTTGTTTGAAAATCTGTCCAGTGTGGTTTCAGGACAGGCTGAGGGTTGGTCGACTCTTTTTTCCATGGTTGTCTAGTGGAGTTGGAAATGGAGATGTGGATATGTTTTTGGCGATGTTGGGAGATGCAGAGATAGAGTCCAGTATGTTAAAGATCGTGTGCAGGAGGTTCTCATGGCCCAAGCGAAGTTGCAGGAAAAGCTGCATATAGGGGAACGAATAGAAAAGAAAATTTCTTGGATAAAGCCGCCAACTGGTTGGTTCAAATTGAACACTGATGGAGCTTCAAAACGAAATCCTGGAGTTGCAGCTGCGGGTGGTGTGTTGAGAAACGAGAATGGAGACTGGTGTGGGGGGTTCGCGCTCAACATTGGTATTTGTTCAGCTCCTTTAGCGGAACTTTGGGGGGTTTACTATGGTTTATGTCTTGCGTCGGAGAAACGAGTTACTCGGTTAGAGCTGGAGATTGACTCAAAGATGGTGGTAGATTTTTTTCAGTCAGGGATACGCGACACGCATCCCCTGTCTTTCCTAGTACGGTTGTGCTATGGCTTCGTATCCAGAGACTGGCTAGTCAAAATTTCTCATGCGTATAGGGAAGCTAATTATCTTGCAGATGGATTAGCGAACTATGCGTTTTCTTTAGATTTTGGTTTTCATTTGTTTGATTTCGTTCCAGAGTCTGTTGTTTCGCTTTTGGCAGAGGACACGAATGGTGTTGCTCGAGCTAAACGTCTAAGGGTGTAATTGTTTCGTTTTCTATTTAATAAAACATCGGGGGCACAAACCCGACCATTTAAGAATTCATCTAATTGTCTGACATTCTCGTTTCAATATAATTAGTCTTAATTTCTGTGTGGTAATTGCCATTAATGTATAAATGAAAATAGGGTGTGAGTTCTCACAATCATTTATTTTTATGTTGTCTCTTAATTATATATGAATTACAGCGAATTATAATCCTGGTCTTTGGTGTCTGTTTTTATCTGTCGCATTTGAAGTATATTAACAGTCCACGCTTTTGGAGACAATTATTGACTACCATTTTTTTTACTTTGTTAAATTATAATTTGTTATGGTGTTAAAAGGACGGTGACCAATAGCTTTCGTATGGAAGTATTTGTCCTTGGATTGTCGTAAATATTTTGTTGTCATTAAACGTGGGAAGCAATTGGTAAAATTAATTGAGAAAGTTTTACAACCATCCAGGTGGGTGATCTTATTCCGGAATCAAACATTGAAAAAAAAAGTGGGTAATGAAAATTTGATAGGTGAGAAGGATTTCGTATTGTTGAACTGTTGTTACTTAAGGCAACACTTCTTAGTTGTGGTGTCTCTTGCATCTCCACCGTTGTGCTCTCCCATGGTATCTTTGTTTTTGGTAAGGGGTGTCTAGTCTTGGTTGGCGTCTTTGGTCTCATCACTACTGATGCCTTCCTCCTGTTTGGTTGCAAAGTGAGAATATGAAATCTGTATTTGCGTTCAATATGTATTCTCTTTTGTTTAATGTTGTTGTAAATAGTGAGATACCTCTTTGTTGGGTGTATTAGTTTCTTCCACGACACGCGTGATGGTGAAAGTTTGGAATGACGCTCTGAAATTGAATTTAGTTATTTTCACTTGGAAATCCAATGTTCGCCCAATAATCTCTTGGATGCACAGAGGTGTAGGACCAGCTGCTGAGTTGGTTGTTTCATTTTCCTGCGGAAGAATATTTCCATTATTTGAAGAAATATACGGCACATGCGACAGTTACAGAAAGATCAGCACTCATGTATTTAAAAATCATACCTTCGTGGTGTTTAGGTTCTCAGCTGTATCATTTATGAGCTTCCTTCCATCTCTGTCAAAGAATAGAAATTTGGATTTGGCGTCCCCATCATCAGCCAACAATTCGATGTGAAACCTATACAATATATAATATCCGTGTTTGACGATATTTGTGGTGGTAGCCTGTGAGAGGTTATAATATACAGTTGATGATGTTTTTATAAGTAGAACTCATAATATTACTAACTCCTACATGTATTTGTGGATAGCTTTCAAGTCCTTATAAAAATAGAATTTTGAGGCTCCAGTTGTGTTCAAATATAAAATGCCTATTAAATGTTGAGATGTAGGCATGACCTTGTGCAAAGAATGGATAACACTTCGTACAAAGAAGACTACAAGTCTCCCATAGAAGACTAGAAGACTAGAAGTCTCTACTGGGAGACTACCTTCCTAATAGTCTCTTATGTACGACTAGGTTATACCTTCTGGATACTGTTCACCTTTCCTAATGTGACAGGCTGTATCCCATTAATGTAGATCTGGGTGTCCTAAAATTTTGTCCTATATATTTGTATCTCTTAACAATTTAAGAAAGTGTTAGACTGTATTCTCTTCCTCTTCATCAATGGCAATTCATAAACTCTCTTCAATCTCTTTGTTTCTTTGTTTATTCTTCACTTAAATCTCTATTTCCGCAAATCTTATATGGTCTCAGAGCCAGGTTCATGAGCCTGGTTTATTCTCTTATTCTCTCATTTGAAATCTCTCATTCTCCCTTTTTCCTCTGGTTTGGATTATCAGCTTCTTGTTCTTAAAGTCCCAGGATCTCTCTCAAGTTTGAAGCTTTCACTCTTTAAAGAACAAATCTTGTTGCAGATTCAAGTTCTTAGCTATGGAGATTACTGAAGCTAACAACAAAGTCAAGAAGGTTAAGACCAAAGCTCTCCCAGTTACTCTCAAAGGAGGAAGTAACTATCTCTTATGGACAAGGACATCAAGGGCTGTACTTTGTGGAGAAGGTGTATGGGGTCATGTGGAAGAACCTGAAAAAGGTGAGGAGACCTTGGAGACCATAGGCAGAGCAAAGTGGTTCCAAAAGGACCAATCTGTTTTGGCCATTCTGCAAGGCTCATTGGATCTCTCCATTCTTGAAGCATATGCATATTGTTCTACAGCCAAACAGCTCTGGACCACACTCAAGAATGTGTTTGGGAATGTCTCAAATCTTTGAGGTGAAGAGTTCCATTAACAACCTCTCACAAGCAGACATGGAGTTTAACACATTCTTTGGAAAGTTTAGGTCCTTGTGGGCAGAACTAGAGATGCTAAGGCCTGCCACAATTGATCCTATTGTGCTGGATGATAGGCGTGAGCAGGATAAGGTGTTTGCTCTCTTGATGTGCCTAAGTCCCTCTTACAATGACCTCATCAACCACATGTTGAGAGCAAATAAGCTACATTGCCTTGAAGAAGTCTGCGCTCAGATTCAGAAGGAAGAAGGGTCTCTTGGCTTGTTTGGCCTTAAGGGAGAGTTACCCACAGCAAATAAAAGCGCATACCAACTAGGAAACAAAAACCTTTCC
>OVBB01002557.1:0-11149 GCA_900406415.1 Isatis lusitanica | reverse complement strand
TATCCGCAGTGATAATGGTGGTGAGTATTCTGGACCATTTGATGCCTATTGAAAAGAGCATGATATTAGGCATCAGTTCACGCCACCTAAGACTCCACAGTTGAATGGGTTGGCTGAGAGGATGAACAGGACTATTGTCGAGAGGATGAGATGTTTGATTTCACAGTCAGGCTTATCGATGACTTTCTGGGGTGAGGCCTTGAGCCCAGTTGTTCATGTGCTGAATTTGTTACCAAGTGCTCCATTGGAGGGTGATATTCCAAAAAGAGTTTGGACCGGTAAAGATGTTTCTTATGGTCACTTGAGGGTCTTTGGGTGTAAGGCATTTGTTCATATACCTAAGGATGAGAGATCGAAGCTTGAGATGAAGTCACGGCAATGTGTGTTCATTGGTTATTGTCAGGATGAGTTCGGATACAGATTTTACGATCCCGTTGATAAGAAGCTCATAAGGAGCAGAGATGTTGTGTTCATGGAAGATCAAACAATTAAGGACATTGACAAGTCCGGAAAACCAACTCAGAGTAATGAGAATTTGATCGATTTAGAGGCTACTCCTTCTACATCTGTCCACGGTCAGGTCGAGGATGAGGTTCAAGATGATACACCCAGTGCAGATGCTCCCGCACATGAAGATGGTATTGGTGATCATGGTGACGATCATGGTGAGACACCAACTACTGAGAACCCTCCTATTGTTAGAAGATCCGAGAGAGGTCTTAAACCGTCGACAAGGTATGATCCTAGTGAGTATGTGTTACTTACTGATGGGGGAGAGCCTGAAAGCTTTGATGAAGCTATGGAAGGTGAACACAAGGATAAATGGCTTGGTGCCGTTGGTGATAAGATGAATTCTTTTAAAGAGAATCATACATTTGAGTTGGTGAAGTTGCCTAAGGGCAAGAGGCATTGTTTAATAAGTGGGTGTTCAGAATTAAGCATGAAGATACCAGTTTGCAACCTCGATACAAGGCTAGATTGGTTGTGAAGGGATACAGCCAAAAGAAGGGGATTGATTATGATGAAATCTTTTCTCCTGTTGTGAAGATGCAGTCCATTCGGGTTGTACTTGGACTCGCAGCAAGTCTTGATATAGAGGTTGAGCAAATGGATGTAAAGACTGCTTTCCTTCATGGAGATTTGGAGGAAGAGATTTACATGGTACAACCGGAAGGCTTTGTGAAAAAGGGTGAAGAGGATTTAGTTTGTCGCCTGAAGAAAAGCCTTTATGGATTGAAGCAAGCACCGAGACAGTGGTACATGAAGTTTAAGTCTGTTATGGAGGAGCATGGGTATAAGGAGACTACTGATTATCACTGTGTATTTATTCAGGTATTTGGTGATGATGATTTTATCATCTTATTGCTATATGTTGATGACATGTTGATTGTGGGCAAGGACATGAGCAGAATTGATGAGCTGAAGAAGCAGCTCAGCAAGTCCTTTGCTATGAAAGATTTGGGTCCAGCGAAACAGATTCTTGGTATAAGAATTGAGAGAGACAGAGCTGAGAGGTTGATTCACTTGTCTCAAGAGAAGTACATTGAGAAAGTACTTAAAAGGTTTCACATGGACAAATCTAAAGTGGTGAGCACTCCTCTTGCTTCACACATTAAATTGAGCAGTCAACAGAGTCCAAAGACATATGTAGAAAAGGAAGATATGGCAAGAGTTCCATATGCTTCTGCAGTGGATAGTTTGATATATGCCATGGTCTGTACAAGACCGGATTTAGCTTTCGCCGTTGGTGTAGTAAGCCGGTTCAATTCCAATCCTGGAAGAGAACATTGGAATCCTGTGAAGTGGATTTTGAGATATCTTCGAGGGACTTCTGGTTTGAAGCTTACCTTTGGAGGTAATAAGCCATTGATTGTTAGCTATACTGATGCTGACATATCTGGAGATGTTGACTCTAGGAAATCTACTTCGGGTTATTTGATAACGTTTGCGGGCTGAGCTGTTTCATGGCAGTTAAGGTTGCAAAAGTATGTTGCACTTTCTACCACTGAAGCTGAGTTTATAGCTGCAACTGAAGCTCTAAAAGAGTTGTTGTGGACAAAGAACTTCTGCGAGGATATCGGTTTCAAGCAAGATAAGTATGTGTTGCTTTGTGACAGTCAAAGCGCAATATGTCTCGGAAAGAACTCTACATTTCATTCGCGTTCAAAGCACATTGACAGGAGGTATCATTGGATACGTGATGTGATTGTTTCGAAGTGGGACTTGAAAAGGTTCATACGGATGATAATGGAGCTGATATGATGACGAAGTCATTGCCGATGGGGAAGCTTGAAGTTTGCCGAGAGATAGCCGGGATGGCTGTTTCCTCCAACTATTTGGAGGGGGCGTTTGTTGGTGTTCCTCCTAGTGTGAGGAAACCATGGGCTTGGTTGAGAGAAAACCAAATGTAAAGTCTGGTGTGTTAACTCAGAAGTCTGGTGTGTTAACTCAGAATTCTGGTGTTGAAATGTAAGTCTTATAAGGTTTTATAAGGTTTTTTATAAGACCTATATATAAGTTGAGTGTGACCTAATTTTTATGAGATACACACACATTAGACACAAAAGAGAGAAAAAGGAAGAGAGGAAAGAAAGAGAGAAGAAAGGTGATTTTCGTCTGGGTTTGTCAAGGCTACGTTTGGGGGTTCGAAAGTGGTCCGATCTGGCTGATATTTTGTGGGAAGCTTCGTGACTCAGTGGGTTTGAGATTCAACGGTGGGATTGTCATTTCAACGGTTGGTTTCTCGTGAATCTGGGTTTTAGCGTGGCTAGTCGCTACATTTCTTCAGCAGTTGCAGTCTTGAGTGTTTGGTAAATCTGACGGTGAGATCTTCTCTGATTGATCTGAGATTTGTCCGAGGTGTTGTTGACTTGTTCATCTTGGATTTGTATGGTGGGATTGTTCTCTGGTTGCCGGATTCCTAGTGAACTGAAGTCGTTTGTATCTGCTAGTTTTGTAAGCTTGTATTGCTCTCTTGTTGAGTTCTCTTGTTGTTAGAGATTGCTCTATTTGAGCCTTAGTCTCTGGATCTGTTCTGTAGGAACAGGGAGGACGTGGTTGTAACACTCAAATATTTGATATAGTGGATTTTGAGTGGACTATGGTCCCATGGTTTTTCCTTCTCACATTGAGGAGGTTTTCCACGTAAAAATATTGTGTCTCATTTAGTTTCTTGCTTAGCTTATTTCTGCCATATTTCTAGTTCAAGTCTTTTCCTCACAGATTCACACAAGTGCGGAGAAATTTATTCCGCTGCGCATTCGCGTGTTTTGTGCATTTTCCCCAACAGTTTTATGGCTAATTACCAAAACCGTTCAAATAAAATTAATTATAGTTTTCTCAATGGCCAAGAATCCATAAGAAAACTTTTACTCATGATAAACAAATTACAGGGCCATTTAAAGATACATACACGGATAAGTAAAGTTCGGGTCTCATCTCTTTAGTAAAGAGTCTTTACCGCCTCATTCAAAAGGGAGACAACTCAGGGAAAGAATGAAGAGATTCCAGTTTCATCTGATGATCTTGTAAAGTCATTGAGTACAGATATGGAAGTCGCGCCGCTGAAAAGCAACGGTACCGCACTAATTATTGAGACTGCAATAACTCCAAACGGTAAAGCAAAAGAAGACCGTGGCTCTGCCTCTGAGGGAGATAGAGAGGAAGTCCCTGGTGAAGGAAATACAAAACATATCCTTGCTACCTCTGATGGTGATCCAGAAGAAGTCTCTTGTGAAAAACTCAATAACAGTGGTGAAGAAAAGCATGAAAATGTCTCTACTACCTCAGGGAAGATCTCTAGTAAGAAAGCGAAAGAAAAAGCTTATTCTCCTCCACTTTGAGACCAAGAAAGCATAGGAACATGAATTCAGAAAAAAAAGTTGAAGGAAGTAACATGCAAGTTTGGTTTTCACTAATCGCTGTCCCGAGTCAGTAAATGCTTCCATCTTCTTTTTCAAAATGTTAGCGTTTTCATCACTTAGGTCACTTAGTTTGATCGCTTTTTGCTAAAGAAGCTGTGTTTGATTTGCCAGGAAAAAAGAAAGCTGTGGAAGATTATGAGGAATCGTTTACCTCAGAGGAGCCCAACAGCAATGACACTTCTTCAGAACCTGAGATTGTGAGGAGAGCCAGAGCAGGACACAAGCTGATAGATTAACAAAACTGTAAGTCAATTCATGTTATAATAATTATGATAAAGATTGTTGCGGTATGAAACGCTTACTGGTTGGGACGAGAGCAAGGAGAAGGCCAAACATAACCATCCAGCTTAAGTAAACGTACTGAATGTGGCAGTTGAAGTCGAAGAACACCAAGCATTTTTTTCTGCACAGATTCTTGATTCATTATTCAAGTCATCATCGTTCTTAAAGAAAGTCCGGAGAGGAATACAGTAAAGGTGCGTAACCTGCAAGTTCGGTGATGAAATCGAATAAACCATTCATGAGTTTTGTCCACATTATCCAAATTGATTCAAAGACTCCTTTAGGACGAGTATTCTGGAATTTGAAATGGAAAGTAACCTGCATGTTTAAAGATACTTGTCACTCAATGATCTAACATCGACATTAATCAAGAACCGATTGAAACTGTAGAGAAACCTGAGTTCCATTGTCTGAGTACGGTTGCTGTCGTGCTGAACTGACACTCACACAAACACACAAAAACAGAGCATTTTTTTATGTAAGTAATCAGGGAATTGTAAGAGAATGAAGATTATAACTTTTTGTGTCTATCTGGTCTTCCATTCTTCATTCGGTTCACATCTGCCTGAAACAAACTTTTTTATCCGCGAAACAGTGATGAAGTAAGATGCTATAACTTATGATCAATACTAACCTCGTGGAAGTTACATAGTTGATTATGCAAGCAACTCCAATACGGTGCAGAACAGAAGTTTGGTTGGTTGTTGAAAGCTTCATAGCCAACACCGATTTTATCACATTCTATGACTTCCAATGTAAATCTCACACTCTCAAGAAGCATCCACATTGAGTAGTTTCTGTTGGAACTCAATTTTAAGACATGTTATTCATATGTCTAAATTAGATTTTGGTTGAATGAGATATACTTGTCCAATGTTTACTGCTTGAAAGGCATAAAATGGGCATAGCAGATATTGTGGAGAACTCTTAACAAGGTTAAAGACCTTAAGACAATTGGAGAAAGGAGTGAACCTAAACTAAGCAATGCGCACGCCAAGCCTAGACAAGATGGACTCGGGCTTGGTTCGGGTTTGAGTGTGGGTTTGGGTATATGGGCCTCAGTCCAATAACCTTTTTTCTGCTTTCGGTTTTGTGTTTGGTATCTGATCAATGTTGAATTAAATGCTGTCAAAACATTAAGGTGTCACAATCAATTCAGAAATTGATGACAATTCTTTGTAACTTCTTTTCTCCTTATTGTTCAAATTGAGAAATAAATCTCTAGATTTTGTGAGACTATAAAATAGTCTATATCTCTCATTCAGAAAGCCAACAATTTCACATTTTCCTTTTTATCTTTCTCTCTTCATTTCCTTTTAATTTTCATGAGAGTACAACACATACTAAAGTTCGACAGGTTCTGTTCTTCAGTGATGGGAGACAGAAACATATGCAGTTGTATCCTGGGATTTTGGAATGCCATGCAACCGTCACACTACGGGCGTTTACAAAATTAAGGAAAGAGTGTCTCGCCTCTGCAAATCTGTCTTTTCAAATTTTTGCATTGATATTTTATGTATTTTATATTGATCTATTTATGAAAAATGCTTTACAATTATTCAGTTAGCCCTATTATAGAATTTGCGTTCCTACAATCTTAATTCTGTAAATTTTTGTTTATATTTTTTACACTAACGAAAAACTGATAATTTGTAAGGTGTTTTTGTATAAGAACAGGAATTTGAGAAATTACGGTGTTGGAAAATCAGTCGCCATCAGATTTTTCTGTGGCATGGTTTAATAATTCTGAACTTTTAATTAAATTGCTAAATTATTTAGATTAATTCTTCGATAAATGCATATGTATATATGTTTGATTTTTATAGATTGTCTAACAAACATGAATGTTTGAGATGACCACTAATATGGTGAACCGACATCCCTAATTGGGAATGGTCTGTCATCTATGACCTTATATGCTTTATAGATTGGAATTCAGATATTTATCTGAATGTCTATATTCTATTTACACCGATTGCGGTAGAAGTGTTATTGGTTACAAATCTAGTGAGTCGATACACCAAATTCAGTTTGGTAGTGGTCTGCCACATATGATTGTGCCAAATTCTGATGTTTATCAGATCGTCATATTAGTGTCTAGTGCAATAAGCATAGGACTTAAAAAAAAATTGGAAAAATGTCATAAGTGTGGCATAATGGGTCATTAAGCTGACAAATACATAACATTAATCGCTTATGAATTTTTTAGCAAGATTGACTATGTAAAAATAATGACAAATCTCAGACCAATTTGACTGAAATTGACATGTATATTGTAGTTTCTGAAGTCAACATGTTTGAGAATATCAAGATGGACTGGTGGCATTATTACTACTAATAATGTATTTTGTAATAGCTGTGCATGCTTCAAAAAAAAGAAGTGTGACTTTGTAAAAGTTCAAAATTGACAAGATGAAAATCAAAATATGAGAAAACTATGAAAATAGTTATACATGAAAAAAGAGTCAAGTTTGATGAGAATAAATGCATTCTTGAGTGATATTGGCATTATCCATCGGAGAAAAAGAAAAAAATATTGCTCATTGTTCACTTGACTCTGAAGGAGTTGTGAGAAAAAAAAAAACTCTGTGAATTATTATTGAGTTGCAGATTACAAAGATGCATGATTGTGAGNAGGGGGGGGGGGGGGGGGGGGGAAGCATGGCTTACCACATAAATTCATGAGAGCTTGACCATGGAAGGGACTTTTGGGCACTTATTGTTCACAATAAGTGACTCTTCGTGTGGGATGCACTTATTGGGACCGAAATTACGTTGAGAACCCTCATTAACTAAGCGTGTAGTAACTAGATGAGTATGGTTACCTTTAAAGTTATGCCTGACAACTTTTGGGCCTCGGGGATGGTTACCTTTTTGGAGTTGCAACTGTTCACGCGTCTGGGGAAGGTAAATAAATGATGCATTAGATAAATTTTTTTTATTATCATCGGTTGTAAAAAGTGAAATTGGGGAGAAGTTACGGATTATTTTACATTGGAGTGGCTAAAGTTTCTTCTTTTCTTCCTTTCCGATTTGTTTTCCGGCTGCCGGATCTGTCCTACTTTGCACCAGTGTTACTTTGTGAATCTTGTTGGGAACGAAAATATCTTGTTAATGGAAGGCATGTATAGAATCCCTAAGTTTGAAATTAAAAATTTGTTGTCTTGTTTTTTCGAGTAGATCTACCCACGAAAGTTAATTCTATCTGGGTTTTGTTGGAGTTTACTGTTATGTAACACAGCATTGTAACTGTGTTTGTTTTCCTGCAGCCGGAGTAGCGGCGGTGCACGCCAAGTGGGACAACATGCTCCCACCTTGTTTATTCATGACAGACCGTTTCCCGAGCAAGAGGCTGAATGTATACTCGAAGATAGGCATGCTTTTGGTTGTCCGGGATCTGCTCAAAGGGACGGATGAGTGGGAAGTTGTGCGGAATTCATGTTTTGGGAAGTTGTTCGAACTCCCGACAGAGAGATGTTCGGTTTCATGCAAGCTCATCCACGTTTTTCTGACCAGGACGATTGTAACCAGAAAGAAGTATGCCGCATGGTCAGTGTTTACTGGACAGCCATTCCAATTTCGAAGCCGTGACCGGACTGCCTTGCGGTGAGTTCCCTGAAGATTACGATCCTGAATCTTAGATTCCGAACAAGGAAATCAGCGAGGCGTACTGGAAGAAGCTTGTTGGTCTGCCTAGACATGCCACTCTTGCGGATATTTTCCAATTGCTGAGAGGCAAACCGGAGATGACTGGATGGCGCCGTGTTCGACTTATTCTGCTATTGATCGTGGATGGTGTCTTGATAGCGTCAGCACAGAGTCCGAAGCCGACACCTATATACGTAAAGTTGACGGAGAATGTATATGAGTTTTTGGAGTTCCCTATAAGGACATAATGTCCCACATCGGAAGTTGGAAGAGATCTTAACTAATATATAAGGGATATGTGCCAATCCACTAATTGCCAATTGGTTTTGAGTTGGAAGCCCATAGAACTTAACATGGTATCAGAGCCCGATCCATGCTATCCAACCCGATTCGACCCATAGTTGGTCCAACTATCGACAAGCCAGGCCCATAATTGGCAATGAGTGGATTGGCACATATCCCTTATATATTAGTTAAGATCCCTTCCAACTTCCGATGTGGGACATTATGTCCTTATATTCCCGTGAGGGCGGGAGTCTAGTCTGTGGACGATAAGTTCTATGCAGCCTGGGAAAAATATACATTGTTCAGCAGCATTGTGACGATCCTGTGAATGTGTATGTTCAGCAGCTGCAGCAATATACATTACGGTTAATTGGATTCCCTTTGGCTCTGCAACTAATTGTGTTGGAGGCTATTGCCGCTTTGGTGGGAAAGTTGTCTCCTTGCAAGGAGGCTGAGAGACTGGTAGATTTTCCTGGCAACCAACTCCCCCCAAAATTACTAACCACAACAGATGTACTTGACGTTGAGCGGATGGACAATGTAAGTTCAGTTTTTTTTATTGTTGATTTAGGATGTAGTCGTACAAAAACTTACTATATAGTGTACATTTATGTATGGATGTGGTAGACGTAGGCGTACAGCAAAACTGAATTGTTCAATGTTAATTGTGCGAACAGCTTGCGGTGAATGGGTTTGTTGGGGATGTCATCCGTGATGAGGAGTGGGATGACGAAATTCGTGATAGGAAGGTAACATACTTGGAAGAAAAGATACAGAGAGGTCATAAGTTCGTGAAGGCTGAGTGGCCTAGAGGGGACGCATCATTGCCCTTGAACATTCCGGTAGTTAAAATTCGAGCCGGGGATAAGCGGAAGACTAGGATTCGTAGTGCCTCTACCTCTAAAAAGGCTTGTTTGGAAGATGTCAGTTCAGAGCATGGTAGTGGTGAGCGTCTGTGAGAGCCGAAACTCACACTGTCGAAATTTATATTTTGCGGGGATCCAAAAATTCTATTAAATAAGAACTAAAGGACTAAAAAGGCAAAAAGATGAAAAAGAAGATTTTATTAGAATATTTATCTTAGTACAAGAATATTCGTGAATGCTTAAAGTCTTATATTACAAATGCTCTTGCACTTTTTTTTGGGATGCCTTGAAACTGAGTACAAGGGTCTTTATTTATACTGGAGAATATATGGTCTCAAAGATTGATCTAAGCAATGTGGAACATTGTAAAATCCCTTCCCAGCCGCCGACTTGACCTGATGGGCTGCTGCCCGTCCACTCCTTTTCCTTCCAATTCGGCCCGCTTGTCTTGATTTGGCCCAGTTTGTCTTTTTGGTCTCCTGGTCCGATTTCCTTGAATAAAGCCATGACTCCGGTTCATTTTAAGTAAACTCCTCGGCATTTTTAGATTTTTGGAACAGGGTGGAGTTTTCCTATAAATAGTACGACGTTTTCGGTAAGGGCAAAGCCTAGGCCCGATGGTCGGAAAAAGGCGGTTTAGGCCGGCCCGTGAAGGTGTGGTTCGGCTGAGTTTCCGTCTACGTTCTAGCCTGGTAACGACTTCGGCTGAGAAGTTATGCAGAGATTCGTCCTGAGAAACCTGCAAAGAGTTTAGTTCATCCACCAGGCCGAATGCCAAGAGCTGGGCCCGTGCGGGCGTTTAGTCCCATTTCGTGGGCTTGTTGGCGGTGAAGGTCTGATGAAATGTATGTCGGGATTGATGGACTAAAATGCCATTGCTTCCGAAATGCGTAGTTATTTGAGGGCAGGTCGCCAAAAATTGGTTGGAGTGAATTTTTTCCTTCTCGGGCCTGAAACTTATAGGCCCGACTTCAGTGTAGAGGATTTCCATTTCTTGTCACGTTTAAGAATCAGAAAAATCCTTCTTCTTTGTTAAATTTAGAAACTAAGAAATTTCCTTTTTCTTGTTTGAATAGGAATTGGAAATAGTTTTATTTATTTATTTAGGAATTGGAAAAAAACATTATTCATGTTTGGGTTAGGAATTGGAAAGATCCTTTTTCTTGTGGTATGATCGTACCGGTTTCCGAACCTAGCTCGCTTAAGGAGGAGGCCGCATTGATCGGAGTCGTTGATCCATTTGGATCCAATGAGGGCGTTCCTGGGATCTCGAACCTTGCCGCAGTTAAGGCGTTTGGTCCGGATCTTTGATCTTCGATTTTACGGTTTTAGTTCTACGCTTTTAGATCTTTGTTTTTTTGCTTGTTGCTTGCCAAGAGGCATTTGCTTTATTTGTCGCTTGCCAAGAGGCGTTTGCGTTGTTTAGTGTGTTTGTATTGCACTGGAGTGTTTTTCCGGACACTCAAACTTCTGACCAGGGTTCCATTGTAGGTATTTCCTGGGTTTAATATATGTTTTGGTGTCGAGGAGTTTACTGAGCACGTTTAAATTCCTCTTTTGACTGAACGCGTATAAAATCTTGTATTAGAGCCGGTTTGTTCCTGCGTTCGGAGATGTTCATGACCAGTTTTCCATGTCAGGCGCTTACTGGGTTAGAGAGCTCATTTCACGGTTTACACCTTGCACTATTTGCCTATGCGAAGAGCTCCCGAAGAAGATAAGCTAAACAGAACATCGTCTTGACACTTCCTGCATTCCCGATCAAGTTACGCCTTTCAGATGTTATCCGGAAATTTTTATAGCGCGCTAAGTTTATCCATCGCGGGATGTTGAAAGAACCATGGTTAAAGTCACCCTGTTGTGATCAGCAACGGACGGTTGATACGTATGCCGAGAGGCGATGTATGTCGAGAGGCGATTTCTCGAAGCAAAGAAGTCATGTTTTGGCCAGCAACATTCGAGTGGTCTTGTTCGAGAAGACTTGATGGTCTTGTTCGAGAAGACTTGAGTGAGAATATTCGAGTTTGGACGGGGTTTGGGATGCTAAGTCCCAACCATTTATCCTTTTGAACTTTTTGCAAAAATTTCTTTGGGAGTATGTATGCCGAGAGGCGGTGTATGCCGAGAGGCGATGTTTTGAATTTT
>OVBB01002550.1:0-11156 GCA_900406415.1 Isatis lusitanica | reverse complement strand
TTTGAAGTTGGTTTTGACTTTACCGGTTGCTACTGCAAGTGTTGAAAGGTGATTTTCTGCGATGAAGTTAGTGAAGACAGCCTTACGCAACCGAATGGGAGATCATTTTTTAAGTGATTATCTTATTTGTTTTATTGAAAAAGAGTTACTCGAAGATGTCACAAATGAAGCAGTGGTGAAGCGATTTCAAGCCATAATGAACGTAGAATTCATTTGTAAAACATTATTTTATTTAATATTTTATTTTAATATTTATTATTTAAATATTTGTGCAGCCGGCAAAAGAAATTCCTGGATTCGCCCCTGTATATAAGTGAAGTTAATATAGAATAAGCAGTGCATGAAAAATATTTAAATAGTGAAAATATAACATACGAAAAAATACAATAATCATATACGTATATTCTTAAAATCACGAATATATTTTAGATGTAAAAATATATAATAAAGTATTATGAATTTAATAATTCAATTTTAACTTAAACTTTTCTAATATTCTGAATGACCAAAATATTTATATTTCGAATAAAATTATGTTAACAATAAAATTAACATACAATTTTTTTTCAGAATTTCCAAATTATATATGCCAACACAAATTAGTTTACTTATAAGAATATAGTCTACTGGGAGAATGAGATGTGTCTAGTAAACAAAGTATTTTTTTTCTGGTCATTCTTTCCCCCACCCCTCATCCTCCTCTATCATTTTCTTCATGTTTTATAGGTAAGTAGACATCTAAAGGAGGTTTTTTGTCACATCCATCTATACCCGATAATTTAACTGGCAACCTCTTGAATGACTTGTGAGCTCTTGTTTGTGGTGTAGGTGGGGCATCCAGGACTAGTGGCAGCCTGACTCTCTGCACCAAGTTGGTGCAGTTACCCTCCACGTGTTGTGTCCGAGTAGGCTGGTATGTAACCGGTCCCAACAGTTGCCCTCGACTTCGCAGCTTGTTGCTTCTCAATATGCATAGATTTGCAAACGGCTGATCCTGGTAAACCTTATTTTCAAAGTACATGACACTCATTAAATATTATACCTGAAGTAAGCTTGTTCAGACGATTCATCCAAGGGGGTCAAACTTTGTAATGATATGTTAATGCTTCATGACATAAGCCGTTATGCTTATTCGCGTTTATGAGCAGATCGCGTCCCTTTGTGGTTTTGAAACCGAGATTGGCGCTAGTTACTTAATTTAATTATTACCTATTTAAGAGCTGTATAGGACAACTTAGGGGGAAAAGGAACTGCCATCATGTGCAGGTTACCGATGTGAGGAGGGTCATTGCCTTTTCTATATCATGTGTGTTGTAGAAAATGGTAAGTAGAGATTTTTCAGAAGGCATTAATCTGATCACAACCTGCAAAGACAGTTTTTGAATTTGAAGCATGCCTACGGTGAAATGGATTGTTCCAGTAGGCAGGTCGCTAACATGAAGAAGGATAATTGCTTTTGTGCAACTCGTGCATTCCAGCTGGTGTTAAGTAGAGCGTGTCTTATAGGCATTTCTCTGACCCGTACTGCTTGGATAGTTTTCACGGGAGGGGGTTTTTAGTTGGGGAAATGCATCACGGATGAATGCAAGTAATGTTATGGTTTTCTGGATGGAAGAGTCTCGACGATGACTCTTAGAGTAGATGACCTCGGCTTTGGGTCTTCTAGATGGAAAAGCGGAATCAACCCGGACGCTGTGAAAGGAGATAAAATCCATCTCGGTGAAATTGTCGCTTGATCCAACTATGTCTAAGATAAAACAGTTCATTACATGCTAAAAAATCATATCTAACAAGAAGAGCACAACTCCAGTGCTAAAAGAGCCACCAAAACCAGCAGAAACCGCTTAATCCAACTCTAGTTAAATCTTAGACAACTCTTTTGGAAGAGTAGATCAAGCAGAGAGGTTCGGGGTCAGAATATAAAGTTTTGAACGTGTAATGCTGGTAAAATTTTCTCTCCGATGAAGACCGGCACTTTGCACGCCGGAGAAAAATTTAAGGGGACATGTGGAGGTGGGAGTTTGTTTCATGGTTTTACCACGTGTGATCCATGTTCTGCTCAAGTAGGTCCATATGTTAGCCCACTCTTTGTATCTCTATTTAATTTACTTTTTGTGTATGTATTGGCTTGTTACTTAATGAAGAATAAACCTTTGCCGACAAAATAATTAAAATATATATATATATTAATTACTTATATTTTAATTTCTTTTCTTTTTTTTTATTATGAAAAAGATACATCTTTTTATCTTTTTTTAATCAACAAATGAACTAAAACAAACTAAATATCTTGTGTAGGCCATCGTGGAAGAACTGAATCAATGTAAACAAATTCTGTGGAATGACTTTGTGCACTTCTTGACAGCTTTTCCATCTTTTCTATCATGTATATTTCATATATCATTATATGTATTTGGTCAAATGGATTATTCAAGTTTTAAAAATTGCATCTTCTACACAATTGCACTGATAATCAATCCTTTTCTCGGTTATTATTCCAAATCAGAAAAGAAATTTAAAAACAAAATGGCAAATCATTTGATTTAGAGTAGAAGATGGCTTTCACTTTCTCAACTGGAGTCTTAATTATTAGTCAATATCATATGCGGAATAGTTGAAATTACGTAATGGCGGCGGGAGCAGTGGGCGATCCTAGAGTTTCAGACGGAGGCAATCCAGATGCGACAATGGAAGAGATTGGGGGAGTAGGAAGGCCTCCAGGTACGTCTGTGTCCTGGGCGAAGAAGGTAATGGGCACAAACGCTGGTGGCATGGCTATTCCAGAAGAAATAATGGATGATGATTTTGTCTCGGCCAGGATGTGTTTGGAGTTTCCGAATGGAGAAGAAGGTGAACCGGTTATCACCATCGGAGAGGATGTGTTAGTGGTAATAAACGGCTTGTGGAAAAACTGCATGATAGTCAAGGTTTTGGGAAGGATTGTGCCATTGGTTACGCTAACACGTTGACTAAAGGAGATGTGGAAGCCGAGTGGGAGAATTCATGTAATTGATCTCCTGAGACAGTTCTTTATGGTTCGTTTTGATGTGGAGGAGGAGTACGTGGCAGCTCTATTTGGGGGACCGTGGAAAGCTTTTGGAAGTTACTTTATGGTCCCTAATGGGAATAGCAAAGGGAGTTGGGAACTCGATCAAGGTAGATGAGACCACTCTAAGGTTCGAACGAGCAAGATTCACGCGTCTGTGTGGAGGTGAATTTGAAGAAACCGCTCAAAAGCTCAATCCTAATCAATGGGGAGGGATACTATGTCACGTATGAAGGGATTCCAAATGTTTTCTCTGTATGTGGTGTTTATGGTAACTTAGCCCATGGTTGCTCTCGGAAAATCCAGGAACAAGTATTTGTGTCTCCGAGTACTACAGCGAGTCCATTGAGCAGCCAACGTGAGGTAACGCCGGTAGTGGTGGAGTTTACGCCGGTCAGAAACAGAGTATCCGATATCAGGCGAAATAAGGAAACCGTGATGAATGGGAATCGTGTGGGTGTAAGGGAAGTTTCCTCGCGTGACTCCCGGGGAAATGCAGGTTCCGCGAATATTGCAGTATCCAACAGTTTTGGAATGTTGGGGGAGGACATGGACTCTCGGGAAAGTAGGGAGATGGAAATACGATTGGATACAGATAAGGAAAATGTGGCACCATCCCCACAAATTATGAACGCGGGGAGTGTTACGCAAGCAAAGAAGATGGTGTTTGCTGCTGGGCCTCAGAATGAAAAGAATGGGCCGCGGACCAAGAAAACATAAAAGTTGATTGCCAATCAGGGAAGTGGGCACTTTAGTTGAACCAGAATGTGTCAAACTGGGCTCAATCGGAGCCCAATCTTTAGCCCCCTAATGAGTGAAGTTGAGCTTTCAATAAACGGAAAAGACCGCGGGTAGAGAGAGAAGCTACGAGTCACTCAGGTGGTGTCTCTTCCACTCATACAACCAGTCTGGAGTTAGATGCCAGAAATCATGAAATAACCTTGGTGTTGGGTAATCAGGAAGTTTTTAATACGATTTCGGAGATGGAGAAGAATCCCTCGGAAGGAAAGGAGGGAGATATGCAGGAAGCATAACAGATTGCCCCAGGTTCCTTTGTTTTACAAGTATTTATTATGATGAATTGTCTTTTTTGGAATTGTCGGGGGGCAAACAAACCCAATTTTCGAAGGTCTATCAGATATATGCTAAAGAAAAACAAGACGGATGTGCTAGCAATATTTGAAACTCATGCAGGAGGAGAGAATGCGGCTCGAATATGTCGGGGGCTGGGTTTTGAAAATACGTTTCGTGTGGACGCAGTAGGGCAAAGTGGAGGTATTTGGTTGTTATGGAGATCTGGAATAGGGGAGGTAGAGGGGATAGAGGCTTTGGGTCAGTTTGTTTATGCAAAGATATCCAATGGTGAGGAGATTTTGAACTTAATCTCTGTTTATGCGGCTCTAACTCTGTCACGAAGGAGTGGCCTGTGGGATAAGCTTCGTACGGTGCTTGAATCAGTGTGTGGACCAGTTGTGTTAGGCGGTGATTTTAACACAATTGTTCGTGTTGATGAACGGACGGGTGGAAATGGTCGCTTGTCTCAGGATTCCTTGGAGTTTGGTGACTGGATCAATGATTTATCACTTATAGATATGGGGTTCCAAGGAAATCAGTTTACTTGGCGTCGGGGAAAAGAAGAAAGATTCTTTGTCGCCAAGCGCTTGGATCGTTTTCTGTGTTGTGCTCAAGCTCGTTTAAAATGGCAGGAAGCATCGGTCACACATCTACCTTTTCTCGCATCAGATCATGCACCGCTATATCTTCAGTTGGTGCCAGAGGGAAGAGGAAATGCACGGAGACGGCCTTTCTGTTTTGAGGCTGCTTGGCTATAGCATCCGGGTCATAAGGAACTTCTGCTGACCTCCTGGGATCGTGAGATAGATACACGGGATGCACTACAACGGTTAAGCTGTGTACTAAAGACATGGAATAAAGGAGTTTTTGGGGATATTCAGGTGAGGAAGGATAAACTGGTTAGTGAGTTGAAATCAGTTCAAAACCTCATTGACACGAGCCAGACGGATGCGCGATTGGCAAAAGAAACCGATTTGCTGCAAGAGTTGGAGGTGGTGTTAGAACAGGAGGAGATGTTATGGCTCCAAAAATCAAGAGAAAAATGGTTATCTCATGGAGATCGAAGTACAAAGTTTTTTCATACATCTACCATTATTCACAGGCAACAAAACAAAATTGTTATGCTCAAAGACGATGCAGAGCAATGGGTAACTAACACGATTGAGTTAGAGAAGATGGCTGTCTCTTATTTCACGCGTTTATACTCACTAGAAGATGTCGCAGAGATTGCCCCAGTCCTTTCACGGGGTGTTTTTGTGGAGCTATCTCCAGAGGAACTGATTGCTCTTAATAAACCTTTCACGGAGCTGGAAGTGATCATGCCTGTTCGTAATATGGGTCTTCTTTAAAGCGCCAGGCCCGGATGGATTTCAGTCCATATTTTACCAGCGAGGATGGGATGTTGTTGGCAGTTCGGTTCTGAAATTTGTCCTTGATTTCTTTGAATCGGAAGTGCTCCCACCGGCAACGAATGATCTTCTTATTGCTCTCATACCAAAAATCGCGAAACCAGAAAAGATTACACAGCTTCGGCCAATCAGTTTATGCAATGTGCTGTTTAAAATCATAACAAAAACGATGGTGGGAAGACTGAAATGGATTATATCAAAATTGATTGGACAAGCACAATCAAGTTTCATACCTGGGAGGTTGAGTGCAGACAATATTGTGATTGTGCAAGAGGATGTTTATTCTATAAGACGTAAGAAAGGGAAAAAGGGATGGATGCTGTTGAAACTCGACTTGGAAAAACGTACGATAGAATATGATGAGATTTTCTTGAGGACACTCTGCACGCAGCTGGTTTATCAGAAACATGGGTGAAGTGGATCATGGCTTGTGTTACTGGACAGTCAATGCATATACTTTGGAATGGTGAGAAAACAGATTCCTTTCAGCCGCAGAGAGGGCTTAGGCAGGGAGACCCACTATCACCCTATATGTTTGTTTTATGCATGGAGAGACTTTCTCATCTGATTGACGAAGCAACTCAAGATCGGAGATGGAAACCGATAGCGTTGTCGCATGGTGGCCCGAAGTTATGGCATCTGTGTTTTGCCGACGATTTGATCCTATTTGCCGAGGCTTCGATGAGTCAGGTTTGTGTAATTCGGAGTATATTGGAACAGTTTTGCGCAGCATCAGGACAAAAGGTCAGCCTCGACAAATCAAAGATCTTCTTCTCTGACAATGTGCCGCGTGATTTGAGACAGCAACTGAGTGCAGAGAGTGGAATTCAGGCCACAGTTGGTCTGGGGAAGTATTTGGGGATGCCAATTCTTGATAAGCGCATTAATAAAGACACCTACGGAGGCCTTACAGAGCAAGTTGCTACAAGGCTAGCAGGGTGTAAAGGGCGCATGCTGAGTCTCGCTGGAAGAGTAACACTTACTCGATCTGTATTGTCTTCTATCCTTGTGTACTCAATGAGTACAATTCTTTTACCTATCCACCTGGTGAACAGACTAGAACAGTTAGCAAGATCCTTTGTTTGTGGTAGTACAACAGAGAAAAGAAAGCAACATCTGATAAGCTGGAACCGTGTATACAAACCTAAACGAGAAGGAGGTCTTGGTATAAGAAGAGTAGGAGCTATGAACAAGGCAATGATCGCTAAAGTTGGGTGGCGTATACTTCAGGACCGAACTAGTCTATGGTCGAAGGTGATGAGGAAAAAATACAGAGTACAAGATATCGCTGATCAGTCTGGGTTAGTGCCGCGAAGTAACTGGTCTTCCACATGGAGAAGTGTTGCTGTGGGAATCAGAGAAGTGGTTCAACCTAGTCATAGTTGGGTGATAGGAGATGGGAGCCGGATTAAATTTTGGACAGATAAATGGCTAGAAGCGGAGCCGTTAGCTGTTTCAACAATAATGGTGCCCCCAAATGAACTGCTGGGTTTATCAGCGAGTGATATGTGGATCGATGGAAGCGGATGGGACTTACCCAGAATTGAGCCGTATGCGACGGAGAGTCAGAAGCTTTCGCTTGCTGCAGTTGTTATTGACAGAGCGACTGGTGCTCTGGACAGAATATCATGGGGTACGACTAAGGATGGAGAATTCACGGTCTCCTCGGCTTATGCATTACTAACGCGAGATACTTTACCACGTCAGGATATAAGGACTTCTTTGAGCGAGTATGGAAAGTAAAAGTACCGGAGAGAGTACGCTTGTTCCTGTGGTTGGTGGGAAATAAGGCTTTAATGACTGATGTGGAACGACAGCGATGACATATGAGTGAGACTGCAGTATGTCAGGTCTGTAAGGGAGCTGTAGAATTACAATGCATGTTCTTCGAGATTGCCCCGCGATGGTTGGAATCTGGACTCGTTTGATTGCACAGCGACAGCAACAAACTTTCTTTACTTCTTGTTTACTTGAGTGGCTTTACTATAATCTGTCTAAGGGGGAGATGATCGATGGAATCCCGTGGAATGTCGCCTTTGCATTAACATGCTGGTGGGGGTGGAAATGGAGGTGCAGTAATATCTTTGGTGATACTAGACTTTGTAAAGATCGAATTGGGTTTCTCAAGAAATATCACAAAGAGGTGGTGAGTGCAAATTTGCGGTCTCAGGAGAGCATTAATGTTTCTCCGATTGAGACGCAGATGATTTCTTGGTCACCTCTGCTGTTGGGCTGGTTGAAGCTGAACACAGATGGAGCTGCTCGGGGGGATCCTGGTCTGGCTGCAGCAGGAGGAGTGTTAAGAAATGGTGATGGAGAATGGTGTGGAGGTTTTAGCCTGACGATTGTTCGGTATTCACCTTTATTGGCAGAGCTTTGGGGTGTCTATTATGGTTTGTGTATTGCTTGGGAGAAGCAGGTTACACATCTGGAGCTGGAGATCAACTCAACAATGGCGGTAAAGTTTCTTACGGCAGGGATTAGTGATGCTCATCCTATGTCTTTCCTGGTACGTATGTGCCATAGCTTCCTATCAAAGAACTGGACAGTTCGAGTTACTCATACGTATAGGGAGGCTAATCATCTCGCAGATGGATTGGCAAACTATGCTTTCACACTTCCTTTTGGTTTACATACTTTCGATTATGTTCCTTTATTACCTGACTCTGTCTTGAGAGAGGATGCTGCAGGACGTTCACGTCCGAGAGCAATCCATTTGTAATCTTTTCTATTGCAATAAATTTGGTAGGAAACTCCCGGTTCGTAGCAAAAAAAAAAAACCGGAGTCTTAATTATTTATTTGTTTTATTTTTTTATTAGGTTAATCAGTTCACCTTAGTAACCAAACAACATTTATTTTTGACTTAATCTAATAGAAATCTCCTGTACCAAAAAAAAACTATTGACTAAGTGTTACATTATTATATACACAAGTAATTTTGCAGGCTATACATATATAAGAAAACAACTTTTACACTTGTAAAATACAAATGATATATTGCAGTTAAAAAGTTGAAGTAATCTTTCAAACCATTTATTTTGTAAACTTAAACATAAGCAACATTGTTGTGATAAAAAAAAAGCAAAAAATAAGCAACATTTAGAACAAAAATTAGGGAAAAGGTAGACGTAAGCGAAAGTTTCTAAAACTTTCATATATGCACAGTTCCGAGTATTATAATCTATTTGAAAGTAAAACTATTAACATATCTCAAATTATCACTTACACAAATATACCTTTTCATACAAAATAGAAAAAATTAAATTAAAAACGAACTAAAAATATTTTCCATTCTCATAATATATTAAAACTATATATTACATTATGCAAAAATAAAACTTTTAGACCAACTTAAACTTCATTTATTCTATATATATATTATTAAAAAAATATCAAAAAGAAGAAAAATGGCCTGAATTTTCCTAATTTATTCTTTTAACAAAAGAAGATGTACATATATCCTAAAAATCTGAGAAACTTGTGTTGGCTGCTTTTCTTCAATCAAGTAATCCAAGAAAATATAAACATGCATATTATTCTACTATGAATGCGCAGATTCAAATTATCTTACCTCAGAGGCACTTCTTGGCTGGTACTTATGTACCCACAAGCAATTACGAGGCTGGCCACTGAGATCATTGTATCATAGATTAGAAATTGAAGATAAATCATGTTTTTGCTAGTGATATCGCACCACAAATATTACTACATTTCTCGACATGATATGCCTTGCAGTTCATGAGAAATGTCTGCTGCACACCAGCATGATTATACATGATTTTGTTCTGCTGAGAATGTGGCAACCTATCATTCTGCTCTGGCTACATATCATTATCAGAAAGGTTCCTTTTCATAACCCGATAGTAAACAATGCATCCTCCAATAAGCAGCAAACCAAGAACCAAAATTCTAATGAAAAGCCCGAAGACGACTGCTTTGTTTTTACCGGTCAGAAAAGGAACATTAATGTTGCTCGTCACATTCTTTGGATTCCCTTCAGTGTTTGGAACTGGTGTCTCAAAATGTGGCACTTTCCCATGTAGTTTGTTGTAGGAAAGATCCAGGGTTCTTAGTTCCATCTTGGTGAGCTCAAAGGGAATGGTTCTAGTAAGAAGGTTATAAGAAAGATCAATCCCAGTTACTAATTTGAGATCCCCAAATCGTGGAGTGATACTACCAGTCAGGTTCATCGAAATGAGTACGATAGCAGCTTGGAATCTCTGCTGGATTTACGGTGAAGACACAATTTGTTTCTTTTTTCCGAAAGTCTCTCTTTTCATATATATTTTATCTTATTGTTTTATCTAGGCAGGTATTTGATACTTCATTCGCATGTTGGTTACATAGATACATCATCCATACATTATATTTATTCTAAATTTTGGAGAACAAAAAATGAATAGAAAGAGAGGTGAACAAATAAATAAAAATGAGAAAAAATAAAAAAATGTTAAGTAAAAACTAAGCAAACAGATAACAAAAGCTTAAAACTTTCAAAATTACAATTCCATATAAATTAATGATTTTTTATTTTTTTTTTATAATCTTTCATGTTTATAACATTGTTTCAGGATTTAAATACCATTTCTAATAACTAGGAAAAATATAAAGATATACAATTAATTTAAGATGACAATTTGGAATATTTAATTGGTTATTTAAAAGCTAATATAGACACTTTAAAAGTATATAATGACAATTTTATTAGTAGAATATTTAATTGGCTAATGAAGTAAGCTTAAAAAGTATATAAAGTCAATCTTATTAGAAGTCTAAGATTTAACTAAAACCATTATCTTAACTAAAAAATAATCCTATACAGACAGTTTTTTATTCTTAGTCATATATTAACAGTTAATTATATAATTCAGACAATTATCTTAAATTATAAAAGAATTTGTAATATAATATTAAGTTATTACTTTTAATTTATAGATATATGTTTCTTACTTTCTCTATTTGTTTTTAATACAATTATATTAAATTTATTCTAAGTTTTTTTGTCATTATTGTAGGTTATATATAGTTAATTATACAAATTAGATAATTACTTTAAATCAAAAAAAAATTCTTAATATAATATTAAGTTGATCTTTTTATTTAATAAAAGCTTATAGATAATTTGATATGAGCATGGACCAAGACATTCAGCTTGAACCTAAGGAAGAACAAGACGAGCTTGTAGCTGATCAAGAACTTGAAGTACCAAGTGGTCCAATGACTCGTTCAAGGAATAAAGCTTTCAGCAAGACCATAGAGACTCTTCTCAATCAGATCGATACCCATGAAGACACAGTCCTACTTACCTCATTGGTTTGTATTCAGGCAGATTAGTACATGAGTTGGTGTTGCATAGTGTACTCTTTTTCTGTTTATAATTTTTGTCCCACTGGGTTTTCTTATCAAGGTTTTTAACGAGGCCTAAGTAGCACCACGCCATTGTTCATGCTACTAATCCCATGGACCGACCGAGTATTCTATCCCTTATGTGTTCTGTTTTATTTCCAAAGTCTTTTAGACCTTATGCTTTGCGTTTTGAGTTAGGTTTTGTGGAGCTTGTTCCTGAACCTATAAATACTCTTGTTTGTTCTCTTAGCCGACTTATTTATCTTCTTAATCGAAACTC
>OVBB01002548.1:0-11160 GCA_900406415.1 Isatis lusitanica | reverse complement strand
CAAGGACTGTCCGCCCACTTCATTCGAAGACTGGGCCGGACATCCTTCATTTCNGCGCTAAGCAGAAAAAGAAGAAGGCCTTAGAAGTGGGTTAAAACTCTTTCATTAATCTCAGAAGCAAAAACTCATCAGGCCCGCAAAAAGGCCAGACGATACAAAGATTCAAAAAGCAAAAGGCGGAAAACAAAAGAAAAAACGAAGAACAAAAACTACGAAGATCAAAGATCCGGGCCAAACGCCTTAGCCACGGCAAGGTCCGAGATCCCGGGAGCGCCCTCATTGGATCCGGCTGGTTCAACGACCCCGATTAATGAGGCCTCCGCTTCAATCAAGCCGGCTTTGGGAACCGGAGCGACTTAGGCGAAGCCAACTGAAAGTCGATCTTCCCACGGATCTGGGCAACGATATCGTCAAACTGACTCTCGTCTTTGTCAAATTCGTCCCTCCATCTGGATAACTTCACCTTTTCTTGGTCCAAGCTAATAGAATCACCATTCTGAAGCAACTCGACCAACTCAAGATTTCCCGTTATCTGGGCCAAGTCCACCTCTCGAGTCCTTGCTTCGGATAACGAGACGAACATCTCCCTCAACTCGTTCAAAAAGACCGGAAGTTTGGCGGTACAAGATCTGCACCTGTGAGCATCGCCCGAAGCCCTGGCGGTGATAGGACTGACGCGAGATCTTTGCCTCCAGGCGGATCGACGAACAGATGGCCTCGTCTTTTTCAGCCTGTAAGGCCGAGACCTGTCTCTCGAGCAAGCTAATCTGCCGCGAACTCGATGTCTCAAG
Organism: Isatis lusitanica; assembly: GCA_900406415.1. Classification (NCBI taxonomy): domain Eukaryota; kingdom Viridiplantae; phylum Streptophyta; class Magnoliopsida; order Brassicales; family Brassicaceae; genus Isatis; species Isatis lusitanica. Next base: position 10,369 of record OVBB01002548.1, on the reverse strand, counting down.
GATGTCAAGCTTCCTTTTCACCGAGCGAGCGTCCTCTTCAGCACGTTTACGAACCCCGCGAATGGCGACATCGTACGAGCCAACGCACTTGTTCACGGAAGATATAACCAAAAAGGAGCAAAAGAAAAGAATGTCAGGAGCAAAAAAGGAAATATAGAAGAAAAGGAATGTGGAGAAAAGGAAAATTCACCTTTGATCCACACAAAATCATATCTTCGTATTTCTCGGAGTCGTCAAGATCATTGTACGGGGGAAACTTAAAACACCCATCAACGGTTTGTGCAAAATTCCTAGCCGCTTGGTGACGGTTTTTGCAAGCAGACTCGGAAAAGGCGAGCCAGAGCCGAGAATCCGCGAACGACCCGAGCGATGAAGAGTTTTCCACTCCACCATCGACGGGTCCGATCACTCACCTCGGCCGCAACGCGCCGTCCGCCCCAGCAATGGTGTAAACGGTTCCCCGAGACTCAGGAGCACGCCTCTCACCGTTCCGCGCCAAGATGACGTCTTTCTTGAACGGAGTGAACGTGGCCGGTGTCGAGTCCGACTTCCCGGCAGGCCATTCCGGCGGAGGAACGGCTAGCAAGCTCTCCGCTGGCTTAGGAGCGAAAGAGCGAGCCGCTGACTTGGTTCCGATCTTGGAATCCGGCCGACTGTTCGCCTCCTTCGCTTTCTTACCGTTTTTCTCCATCTCCTTCTTCTCACGAAACAACATCTTAACCATGGCAGCAGACTTAAGAAAACTATCACAAGGAGCAAGCCAGAAATCGTGAAGAAGAGGGAGGGGAGATGGCGCCTATATATACAACAAGGAAACCTATATCCTGATTCAACAAGGATTGGGAATTTTTCCTATTTCTAACTCAGCAAAAAGGAAAAAGGAAAAAGAAGGGATTTTTTCCAATTCCTAGCTCAGTTGGGAAAATGAACATTTTCCAATTCCTTTTGAATAGGGAAAAGGAAAACTTTCAGTCTCTAAACTTTTTTTAAAAAAAAAGGAAGGATTGTTAAGTCCACCAATCCCGACAAACATTTCGTCAAACGCTCCTCGCCTTTAGTTAGACGTATGGAATTAGCTAAGCATTTTATTCGAACAAATATAGAAGCTATGCATACAAAGGCCACGAGCTGGGTGGCTAACTGTTGGGGTCAAAATCCCCTCCTCGGATATTAATGAGACAAAATGTCGGAGCAACGAATGGACACCTATGTCCCGGCAGCAAGCCCACGAAATAGGATCGGACACCTATGTCCCGGCAGCAAGCCCACGAAATAGGATCAAACTCCTGCGCGGGCGGAGCTCTTGGCATTCGGCCCGACAGATGAACTAGACTCTGTACAGGCTTCTCAAGACGAGTCTAAGCATATTTTCCCGACCAAGGACGTCCATCAGGCTAGAACATCGACAGAGACTCAGCTGGACCACACCTTCGCGGGCCGGCCCAAACCGCCTTTCCCGACCGTCGGGTCTCGTCCCGGGNGCTATTCCGGACATCTAAAAACATCGAAGAGTTTACTTAAAACAAACCGGAGTCAAGGCCTTAACCGAGGAAAAAACGGACTTGGAAGCCAAAAAGACAAGCTGGGACAAATCAAGACAAATGGTCCCGATTGGAAGGAAGGAAGGCGTTTGGCGGCGGCCCATCACGAATCGTTGGTGGCTGGGAATGGACTTTTAACAACGTCCCACATTGCTTAGATCAGTCTTCGAGACCCTAGACTCTCTAGTATATAAAGAGACCCTTGTGCTCACTTTTAAGACACACCAAAAAAGTGCAAGAGTTTTTGTGATTTAAGATATTAAGCATTCACAGATATTCTTGTACTTGAGATAAATATTCTAATAAAATCTCATTTTCCATCTTTTTACAGTTTTTCCCTTTAGTTCTTTTAAAGTAGAATTTTCGGAGCCCCGCGAATAAGTAAACTCGACATAGTGAGTTTCTGCTCTCACAAATATGATGCNGTTTTGGTTGAACCCTAGCTTACACGAATCCTATCTTGCTGCGAAGAGGTAATATTGTAATACGATTATATTATTGTGGCATGAACGTATGCAAAATGAATAATGTTGTACCCAATTTTGGTCTCTCACTATTTTTTTCATATTTACTGTTAAATAGATTTGTCATGGATCCTCAAGCAATGAAGGTGAAGGACAAGTATAAACAGGAATAATCTGACTCTGACTACGACTAATTTATTTTTCTTTGTAATCTTATGTAAATATTTACTTAAAACATGGTTTTATTATTGTGTGAATTTTATTTTTGATACTTGAAATTTATGTTTCTTTTAAGGTTGAAAATTTTGAAGGCTTTGTTAATTAATATTGTTTAAACCTCCTCAATATCTAATCTATATTCAATTGTAATCAACTTAATGGGAATGTATGTAGTATAAATGTATAAACCTTGAAATTGTTACTCCTTAACAATATAGAAATAAAATCCTACAAAGTTATGACTCATTTATGATGATGATAAGTTAACCGTAGATTTTGATTGACAATTTCTGTACTTTTCATCTCTGACACGTAAAATAAGTTAATATATTTTATACCCTAAATCTAAACAAACAGTTGTACTCGATTTGAAAACACATCTTACCAAATATTGTGCATAAGAATATTTCGTCTGACACAATATAATTACTTTTTATTGGTAATGAAAACTTTAGCTAAACTTTCTCTCTAAAATATACCCACCGGAAAAACTACATTATCATTGTAAAAAAGAAAGAGCCTCTCACAAATTTCTCTGAAGTTAATATTCATCTAACGTGAGTATATCGCTATGGGTGATTACCATAGAGTCTCTGATATTCACCCATGGATAACTGATTGGCGTATTAGAGTAAAAATTCAAAAAAAAATGGCAGTAATTTACAGCTAAATCAGAGATATGTCTTCAGTTTATTCTCGTGGTTGAAGAGGTTAGTTCCCTGTTTTTCATTGTTTGTAAGATTAAGATCCCCATGTCTTACAATGGGAATAGTGTTATGTACTGGTTTGACATTGTGTACTAATTGTGTAGGGTAATAGGATACGAGCTGAAATTCATCATCATAATTTAGTTGAACAGTACAACCGTGATATATATGAAGGACAGTGAAATTTTCTAAATAAACCTACCATGCATAAAGTGACAAATTTATTTAGACGGCAGACTTTTTAGCGAATGACAGATTTTTTTAACAGTTTTTTTTTTTAAATACGGCAGTTTTTTTAATTAATTGATGACATATTAATAGCCGAGAGGTAGTCTTTTGAATTACTTGATGACAACTTTATTGAGTAACATCAGTTTTAATATTTGAATGGCAGTTTTATTTTTTTAAACGACAGTTTTATTTTATTGAATGACAGTGTTTTCTTTTCTAATAGGTTTTATAACTCAGTTGCAACAGATTTTCTGAAGGGCAACAGAGTTTTTATGTTTATCAAAAATTTACGTTATAACAGGTTTATTTGACACGGTAAAGTTTTCTAACGACATAGCAGAGTTTTAAAATTTTCAATAAATCTATCAAATTATTTAATTACTAGATTAACAAATACGTTACAACAGGTTTATTTTACGTTGTAGCATATTTAATTTTGTTAGTAGATTTTTAGTGTTTTTATGACAAATATTAGTACACATGTTATGGCATATTTATTTATTGCTAAATTGACACTTTCTCATTTTTATATGTTACGACAGGTGTTTTACGGTATGTTTTTATCAAATTTGATCCTTTTTTTTCAAAAAAAAAAGTCATAATTTTTTTTACCATGGTAACTGAATGTTNAACTAAATATTCGTTTTTCTTAATTGTAGGTAATTAACAATTTGATTTAATTCGCTTTCTTTATTTCTAAAATTTTAAATCAATTTCCTTTTAATAAATGTGTATAACAATTTTAAAATAATTGTAGGTATTTCATTTTAATTCGTTTTCCCTATTTTAAAAATTTTAAAATCTAAAATTTTTATTGAATTTTTGTTCCATAATATTTAAAATAATTTGAAATGATAATTTAAAATAAATAAAAATAAAAAATCATGTTCCCTTTTTTCTTAAAATTTTGGTTACAAATATAATTTTCACATAAAATATTTAATATTTGATTCATATTAATTATGTTTTTGTAAACCAAATCAGATGAGGGTTTAATTTCTTTTTCTTTTGGTGTTTTGTAGATAAGTTTGAAAATATTGTTTAAATTAATTGTAACTTTTTATAACTAATAGTAAATGGCATATTTGTAGATAGTTTAAAATTTTTGGTTTTTATGTCTTTTACACAAAAGATTTATGTTAGATTAGTAAACTTGATTTTCAATATGTTAATCTAGTAATTACATAAGAAATTCATGTTAGTCTAGTAATTCTCTCAGATTTTAATGATGATGTTTGTAAGAAGGAATGTTGTTGACATTAGATGGATTACTTATGTTGCATTTTTCATAGCATTTGTTACACTAAAACTAATCTTCCAAATTATATGTGAAGGAATACTGTGATTAAGTGTTCGGCATTTGGTAAATTAGCAATTGAATTACATGATCATTGTTGGAACTATAGTAGAGACGCCAGTGTCCTTTGTATGTTGACTAGTTAATGTGTTTCTTTTAACAATGGTATTTTGTTTATATTATACTTTTTTTTTGTCTACCTTCGTCAATGTTTTTTTTTTTTTTTGAATAAAATGTTAAATTCGATTCAAAAGAAAAATGTTCGTTTGTACATCAGAGTGTAGCTGAGAAGCTGAGAGCTTATCCTAGAAAATTAATCGAGAGTTACAGATTTTGATTTAAACATAACCTAACCACTTCACCATTCCCTCCTCATAGTTAGCGTCTTGTTTTCGTCGAATGCCAATAAGTCTGTACCGAACTGTTCTGTCTATGGTTCTGATTATTTGAGACGTCGGCAGAGGCGAGTCCCCATGTCGTCTTCGGTTTCTCTCTCTCCAAATTTGGTAAAGTGAGGCCTGAAAGACATATCGGAGAAGAAACAGACTGATACGATCAGCTGCAGAGTGGAGAGAAGGTTCACCAATTGTATCCAATCCTCTGAGTAGTCATGGTTCAAAAGCTGAGACGTCAGACTTCGCCAAATCTCGGAAGCATACGGACAGATGAAGAACAAGTGGTTTCGTGTTTCCATTGGGCAATCACAGAAACAACAAGCTGTGTTGTTACCCGGGTTCCATTTTTGCAGACGGTCTCCCGTTGCGAGACGATCGTGGATAGCTAGCCAGGTTATAAATCGATACTGTGGTGTTGCGTACTTAAACCATAGAGCCTTCGACCAGTCCATTCTCGGATACGATTGTCTCATAAGATTCCAGGTGCTTTTGGAGCAAAATTTTCTTGAGTATTTATCATCCTGTCGTTTCCAAAGGTGTATGTCCTGCCCCGTTTGCTGTTCAAGTCGAGTGTTCCTCAGCACCCTCGCAATGGAATTGAGCTGAGGTGTTCGATAGTTTCGTTCTCGCAGTCTGTCATGAGCTTCTGCGACTGAAGAATGACTAGGAATCCCGAAATCAATGGTACCCCGGGATCATGTGATATCGAAGATTCTTCCCAGTTCTGACCAGTTATCATACTAGAATGAAGCTTGCTTTCCATTTTGAATTTCGACTCTGTGAAATGTCTTTGCCAGATCTCTATATTTTAGCAGTTTTTTCCACATCCACGAGCTGCCAGTTTTGATGTGGACAGACTAGAAGGAATTCTTTTTCAGATGAACTTCCTTCGTCCATCTGACCCATAAAGAGTCTCCAGATAGTAGACGTCATATCAGTTTCAAACAAGAGACCTGATTTGCTTCCTTGATTGGTTTTATTCCCAGTCCACCATCCTCTTTCGTTTTACAGACTTCTTTCCATGAAAGCTTTGATTTTCGCGTGCTAAGCTCAGGACCAGACCACAAAAAAGCAGCACAGAGTTTCTCAAGTTCTTCAATACAGCCACTAGGTAGGCGATATGCAGATATCCAAAAGTTCACAAGACCAGCAATTACCGATTTGAGAAGTTGCAATCGTCCACCATATGATAGAAACCAATTCTTCCAAGAACTCATTTGTGCTCGTACTCGTTCCACAAGAGGTGCATAGTCTTGTTTTGTCATCCTCTGAATGAGAAGAGGCAAACCTAGATAGCGCACAGGGAATTAGTCTGTCGCGAAGGGAAAGGATGAGGTTATTTCCTCTCGCATACTTACATCAATTCCCGCAAGGTAGAGAGTTGATTTTTCAATGCTAATCTTTAGCCCCGACTTTATCGCAAAATCATCAAAGATGCGCAAAATCCCAGCAAATGAGTCTCTCTTCCCATCAACAAAAACGAGTAAATCGTCGGTGAAACAGAGGTGAGTAAGTCGGATTGTCTTGCATTGAGGATGATATCCAATCTTCCTCTCAGCAGCAGGTTTATTAATCAGGTGAGAGAGGATATTCATGCACAAGACGAATAGATACGGGGAGAGTGAGCATCCTTGCCTTAATACTCTATTACTCTGAAAATAGCCAGCTAGTTCACCATTTACCTGAACCGAGAAGGAAGGTGTAGTTATGCATAGCTTAATCCAATGAATGAAGCAATCTAGGAATCCCATAGCTGTTAAGATGTTAAGGAGAAAACTCCATTGAACTGAATCAAATGCTTTGGAGATATCAATCTTCATAGTACATCTCGGGGATATATTGTCTTTGTGGTAATCTCGGACCACTTCAGATGCAAGGAGCACATTTTCCATGAGTAGTCTTTCCTTCACGAATGCCGATTGATTCTGCGAGATAATACGAGGCAGAAGCTTCTTGAGACGATTTGCAAGAATCTTTGATATCACCTTGTATAGGACATTACAAAGTGAGATGGGTCTATAGTCTCTCATTTCAATTACACCTTCCTTCTTCAGGATCAATGCTAGAATTGTCGAGTTTAAACCTTTCGGCAGGAAACCCAGAGTGAAAAAAGAGCGAACAGCAGCCACAAAATCCTTCCCCAAGACTGGCCAAGCCGCTTTGTAGAACTCACTAGTGAAACCATCAGGTCCAGGTGACTTGTCATTTGGCATGGCAAAAAGCGTTGTACGAATTTCCTCTTCCGCTACATCACACGTTAGAGAAGCTTGGTCCATATCCGTGCATCGAAAATTCAACAAGTCGGAGAGCTCCTGAACAGACATACCCACAAATTCCTCTGGAGTAGCATTTAAAAATGTCTTGAAAAAGCCTTCTGCTTCAGATTTCAGGTCCTCCCTTTTTGTTAGGATATCTCCATTTTGAGTCCGAATCTCTCTGATCATATTGCTTGCTCTACGTGCCTTGATACAATTATGATAGAATTTATTATTCTGATCTCCCACCTCTAACCAATGAATTTTCGCTTTTTGCTTCAGGAATTCCTCTTCGATATTTGATAATTGCTTCCATTTATCAAAGGCATGCTTCTCTTCTTCTATGCTACTCAGATCCGGATTATGCATAGTCCCTGTTTGCTTAAGACAAAGTGTTTCAAAAGCCGCTTTAGTTTGTTTCGATATATGCGCCATTGTATCCTTGCCCAAACGTCTCAGGTGGGGTTTAAGACTTTTAATCTTCTTTGAGAGGCGGAACAAAGCTGAAGTGGATTCAAACAGAGGCTCTGTTGACTGCCAAAATGTATCCACCATCGATAGGAATTGTGGGAATTTCGCCATCGCATTTGTGAACTTGAAAGGCTTTCGCCCTGAATCATGTTGAGCTTCTATGATTATCCGACCTTGCAGATGGTCAGAACATCCCACTGCTTCAAATACTGCGTAAGATAGGGGAAAGGAATCCACCCATTTCTCATTAACAAAAGCTCTGTCCAGTTTTTTACAGATAAGACCATCCTCATGCTTATTACACCAAGTGAAAAGAGGCCCCTGGTAACCAAGATCTTGTAGGGAGCAGGTCCGAACAACATCCTGAAACTCTCGCATACCTCTAGTTACCACAGCCATATCAGGATAATTAGAATGTTCTTCTCCTTCTAGTATCTCATTGAAATCTCCACATAACATCCAAGGCTTATTGCTAATTATTGGAGTGCTATTGTGATTTTTTAAACCATCCCATAGTTCTCGTCTCTCTTCCATTAAGTTTGCTGCATAGATGAAGCTACAAACAATCTCTGTCTCCTGTCCTGGAAGATAAACAGAACAGGTTATCATTTGTCGGCTTTTGAACATTGGCGTTAGGCGAACATTGTCTCTCCAAACAACCCAGATACGGCCTAAATCATTGTACTCGTAGTTCATCAGGACTGTCCAGTCCCTAAAAACAGATGAAATAATCCTTTCAACATTTACTTCCTTCACTCGTGTCTCTATTAGACACCCAAACTGAAATGAGCGTCTGTTAATCCATTCTTGGATTATGGAATGCTTAGAGATATGGTTGAAACCACGAACATTCCAGAAGAAACTCGACATAAAAAATTATTGGGTGGGGGCTTTTTTGCTCATACCACCAAGATTTTTCTTCTTGATTAGTAGAGCAACTGAGCCTGGTTTAGGTTTGGAAGCACGAGGAAGAGATTGACGAGTTCCCGCGCCATCAATTTTCAAAGAAGAATCGTCCAGTCGTGTTTATGTTCTGGTCTCATTCGTTTTTTTATCCTCAGCATCTAACTGTTCTGTTACCTTTATCTAAGCAGTATCTTCATCCTCTGTTTCCGCAAGAATTGAAAACCGCGATGGAGATGCTATTTTTTCTGCCACTTCGAGGGCCCTTACAGTGTCTGGATGTTTGCATGTCTTCTTGGGTGAAACAGTATTCCATTCGCCCATGGTATCAGCCACCATATTCACATCAACTCTAGGTTCCTGTATTTCACCTTCCTCCTTCTCCTCGTCAAGGAAGGTCTGAGCAGCAGAATCCAGAACACTCGGAGCTGAAGCAGACTGATTCTGTTGCTTCGGAACAACGTCTGAAACCGTGATCTGAATTGGTGTAGTTTGTGGGGTAGTAAGGACAGACTCTTTTTTTGGAAGGTGTTTTACCAGCAGAACAGCAATCCGTTGTGTGTCCCCACTGCTCACAGTTAGTGCAACGAGTCGGTAGCCATGGATAAGAAAATTTCACTTCCACTTCCTCTCCTTTCAGAGTAAACTTATGGGAAAGAGGGAATTCCTTTGTTATATCTGCTTCCACGAAAACCTTTACATCTTCATAGTTACGACACAGTTCTGTATCTGGGTGAAGACGTTTTGGGTGTCCAACCTTGCTTGCAATGAAGCTTAACCCTTTCCAAGAGAACATACTGTGCGGAACCTTTTTGAGTGTAACCCATAGCGGCATAGTCTTGATTACAGGTTGCACCTCTTCCGCAACAGGTGACCATTTTGAGATGATCATTGGAATATCTGCAATATTCCACATGCCTCGTCGTAGAACCCTTGATCGAATTGTTGAATCTCGAATACGAAATCTAACAACTTTATCCTCCATTGCATAGACATCAATCTTTACTGATTTATCACCTAGCGTCCAGATTTTGTTAACAATCATGTGAATTTTGGATATGTGGGGAGCTGTAGCCAGAAAACGCCCCACAAGGAAGTCCTCCCAAAGCGGTGAATCCCCAAGAACATCCTCCGGTACCACTACCAAACCTTCCGACTGAGATGAAAGATCATATTTGATCATTCCTGGATTGTTCTGCACAACAGTAAGCCACGACCTTTTCCCCTGAATTTTTCCACTTCTGATGATTCCACTACATCCTTTGATTATTGTTCTATCATGTTATCACTTGCCGGCGATGATCCCCCCCATGGCGGAGCCGTCAGAAGACATGCCGTGCGGCGGGAAGAAACCTCAGAAACCCTAGTCACAAATCGCCAAAATATCGCCCTTCCAGAAATGCAGAGTTTTTATAATTTTTTCCGTCGTCAATGTTTTTTGTTTATTTTTTTGCCGTTTTTTTCTAAAAGAGTTATTACGGCATGCGTACATCATTTAACTGATCACAGAGATATTTTTAGATTTGATTTTGATCCTGACATAACAGAAGCAGAGGAGTTTACTTTAGGAAAAGGTTAATCTCTGCTATATATCTAAGTTTCTAATGAAATTATTCGACAAACCCATACAAGTACTTATGTGTTATGGGAGAATGCAGCAAGTTCCTTTGTCATTGGCAGTTCGTCTTCTGTTCCAGCAACTAGATCAGCAAAGAAGAATAAAAAAATGACCAGTTAGATGTATATGTTGTTTCTTTGTTTGGTGAAGTATACACATTTTTGGAAACTATTCAAATTTATATGAGTTTGTTTTGTTTATCGAAATCTATCTTAAATTTCATATCTAACAGTTGAAACTTTTTAATCTGATCCTTGGCATGAATTCA
>OVBB01002544.1:341-11163 GCA_900406415.1 Isatis lusitanica | reverse complement strand
TATATTTTTATGTTACTTTATGTGTATATTTACTAAAATTTGATTTTATGTTTTAAAAATTAATTAATTATATTTACCATTTGATTTAATATCTAATATATATATATTTTTTTATTATTATTTTCGTTTTTAAGTAATCAAGTGAGACCCATTATTTTAAAAATTTAAGATACATATCTAATTAATATATTTTTATTTATGGTAATTAGTCTCTACATAATCAGATGTGTTTAGTGTATTATAACTATTATAGTTTCCACATATGTTTAGTCTAAAATACCTTTAATGAAATTCTATTTTTTTCATTAAATTTCAGTAGCACATTTCGTAATATAACACATAACAATATGTTTGTTTCAAAAATGTCTCCTGTTTTAATATAGTATCTGTCTTTTTCGGTGTTACTTAATGGCAATAGTTACGACATATTTAAGCTTTTAGGGATATTTGGCAAGAAGAACTGTTGTCTCCATATATCTCTTATATATTAACTTTTAGACACCAAAATAATTTTTTTTCCACATGTCTAGCTCTGATTAATTTAGAAAAAATTAACCAATGAGATTCATCCATTTAGATATGTCATTAAAATTATTTCACTCTAAAATATAGCCTATTATTTCACTCTAAAAACATAGCCCATTATTTTACGAACAAAATATTAATTTTGTAGCTCATTAACAAATACTTTCAAATGAAACATAAAATTACAACTATACAATAACATGTTATATATTAATAAATCATTGTATTTTTCATATAAATATTTTTAAAATGTACATATTATAGATTAACTATTATCTTTCTACAAAATAAATTAATTTAAATATAGAGAGAATTACTAGACTAACATGAGTTTCTTATGTAATTACTAGATTAACATATTGAAAATCAAGTTTACTAATCTAAGATAAATATTTTATGTAAAAGATATTGGGCTGGATAAAAGCCTGTTACGTGTATATCGTGTGATACACGGCTACGGTTGCACAACAGCCGACTATGTGGCTTGTTTATATATACATTTATAAAGAGTTACCAAAGTTAATAAGAAAGCATATTTAGTAAACTTGACATGGAACCCTAGCTCTTGTTCTTGCTTTCTCGTTCAATTTTCTTTGATATATTTTTTTTTTCTCTTAGAGGCAGAGTTTCTTTCGTACTCAATCTCTTTTCTTTCTTCTTGGTTCTGATCATCGATTGATCATGTCTAACGAAACCGCAATTGTGGAGCGCGTAGTTACGCCTTTTTCTCTGTTTTCCTTTGACAATCCATGAGCTATAATTACTTATGTTTTGTTAACTGGAGAGAATTATAATGAATGGTCCTTAGAGATGTCAAATGCTCTAAGTGCCAAGAAGAAAGTAGGTTTCATTGATGGCTCGATTGCTAAACCTGTTACGGCTGGTGCTGATTTGGATTCATGGACTTCGGTTAACTCCATGGTTGTTGGTTGGCTGCGAACATCTATTACTCCTAGAGTTCGTTCAATAGTTTCGTTTATTACCAATGCTCACGATTTGTGGGAAAATTTGAGGAAGCGGTTCTCAGTTGGGAACAAAGTTCGAGTTCATCATCTGCGAACTCAACTTGCTACGTGCAAGCAAGATGGTGACTCTGTGATTGATTATTACAGACGCATTGCCATGATGTGGGACGAGTTATATACTTAAAAAATCCATTCCGCAGTGCACTTGTGGTGCTTCAGCAGTTTTTGCCAAAGAACGAGAAGAAGATAAAGTCCACCAATTTCTCATGGGCTTAGACGAATCTCGGTTTTTGAATGTGATCCATTCTATTATTGATGCAGAACCTTGTCCTGAATTGGAACAAGTTTACTCCAGGGTGATTCGTGAAGAACAGTGGATTCAACAGTCTCATCAACAATCTCAAGAAGCCATTGGTTTTGTTACTCGAACTGACTCTCCGCAGCTTACTCTTCCTTCTTCTCGGGACTCTGGAAGTGATTCTGTCATGACTTCTCGCAATCAGGAGCGTCTTCTCTGTTCTCACTGCGGTCGTTCCAGTCATGAGAAGGCGTTTTTCTGGCAACTCATTGGTTACCCTGATTGGTGGAAAGAGAGAAACGCCAAGAAAGGCAGCCGAGGTTCTCCTCGTGGTGGTCGTGGTGGTTCGTCATCTGATCGTGGGCGCCCAATGGCCAATGTCGCTCATGCTACTTCGTCTAATGCTCATGCTACTTCGTCTAATGCATTTGTGTTTCCGGAACTCAAGGCGGAACAGTGGAGCGCTATTAGTTTGATGGCACATCAGAAAACAGAGGCCGGTACCTCCAACAAACTCTCTGGTAAGATTTGTGGTGATATTATCATCGACACTGGAGCTTCTCACCATATGACTGGGAAACTCTCGTTGTTGGTTGATCTTGTGGGTACCTCGCCTTGTTCCGTTGGTTTTCCAGATGGTAGCAGAACGTTTTCGACTCCCATGGGCTTGTTACCTATTACCGACTTTGTTTCTCTTCATAACATTTTATATGTTCCGGATCTCAACTGTTCTTTGATTTCCATTTCCAAACTACTTCGACAACTCAAGAATTGTTGTTGTGTTTACTTATAATTTGTGTGTGGTACAGGACCGTTTCACGAGGGCCCTGATTGTAGTCGGTGAAGAACGGAATGGAGTGTATTATCTTACGGATGTTGCATCAGTTCGTGCTAATCGAGTGGCGGCTGTTTCAGATCAAGCTTCTTTGTGGCATCAACGGTTGGGACATTCGACGTTTTCTGTGTTTTCTTCTTTACCATTTGGTGTTTTAGATTCTAAACTTGAGAAGTTTTTCATGACATTTTTAATAAAACAAAGGAGTGTTTTGATTTGGTTCATATTGATGTTTGGGGACCTTACCATGTGCCTTCTAGTAGTCAAGCTGTCTATTTTTTAACCATCGTAGATGACTTTTCTAGATCTGTATGGCTTCATCTCCTTTTGGAAAAGTCTGAAGTTAAACAAGTATTTCAGAATTTCTGCGCCTACACGGAAACTCAGTTTGGTACTCGCATCAAAACTGTCCGGAGTGATAATGGAACCGAATTCATGTGTTTGGGCTCTTTCTTTCGTCAACAGGGAATCTTGCACCAGACATCATGTGTTGGCACACCTCAGCAAAACGGAAGAGTGGAGCGCAAGCACATACATATTTTGAATGTGGTGCGGTCACTCTTGTTTCAAGCTCATTTATCGATCCGCTTCTGGGGTGAAGCTATTCTTACGGCTGCTCATGTTATCAATCTTACCCCAACTAAGATTTTGGATGGATGCACACTGCATGAGGTTTTTTTGGGTACCAAACCCACTTATGATCATTTACGTGTTTTTGGTTCAGCATGTTTATCCATCTCCGCTCTCGCGACAAGGATAAGTTTGGCTCTAGAAGTCGAAATTGTGTTTTTTCTAGGTTATCCTTTTGGCAAGAAAGGATGGCGAGTTTATGATCTCGAGACTGATGAGTTTTTAGTTTCTCGGGATGTGATCTTTGAAGAAATTGTCTTCCCGTGTCAGCAGTCTACTGATCGACCTAATGTTGCTGCTACGCGGTACGACGAGGTGTTTGATGAAGATTGGTACCCTCCTCTGTCTTCTGCTGCCAGGGGGAGCTTGCCTGCTTTGCATGAGCCTACGTCTGTTACTGAATGTACTCCAGTAGCGCCTGTAACTGATGACATTGATGCTGCTTTGGTTTCGTCTTCAACTGATGTTGACGCAGACATTTTGGTTTCTACTCCTGTTGCTGATTCCTCTGTTGTTACTGAATCATCTGCTGATACTACTTCGGAGGATACTACACTGGCTGTGTCTCCGGCTCTTGTTCCTATTTTGGGTCGCGGACAACGCGCAAAGAAAGCCGCAAAACATCTAGCAGATTATATGCTCTACAATGTCAGTTGCATTGCTCCGAAAGATAATACACTCCCTCTCCTCACCGAGTCTTCTCTCGTGTCCCCGTCTACGGCTCCAGGTAACACTCTGTATCTCCTTGAAAATTACGTCTCTGATTCTGTATTTTCACCGAGCCATCAAGCTTTTCTTGCAGCGATTCTTGCGGGTGGCAAACCTAAAAGTTACAAAGAGGCTTTAGAGGACAAGGTTTGGCGAGATGCGATGATCAGTGAGGTTGATGCGTTTGATCTCAACAAAACATATAGCATGGTTGATTTACCTGAAGGGAAAGAAGCACTTGGGAATCAATGGATTTTTAAGCTCAAGTACCGCGCCGACTCAAGCCCGGTCGAACGGACCAGCCTCTCTGAACGTTTGGTGACGGTAAATCCAAACGCCCTCCAATCTGGGATAAGTCGCCCTCGGGTCAACAAAGTCTGAACCTTTCGGATGAGCGCGCCCTTCAAGAATATCCTTTGCATCGAGAAAACGGCTCCAAAGCTCGGGATTCGCCCAATCAATTTTCTTCTTAACAACTTCCCGAGAAATCTCGTTAAAGCCAGGCACCCAAGAAGTGTAAGGGACTCGACCTGAGAGAGAAATATGTGAAGTTGTGAGAAATGAAATTATGAGAAGTTATGAGAAGCACTCAACCTATTTATAGAAGAGCTTCACAAAAAAAAAATAAAAAGAAAAAGAGACAAAATTCTTACGGGGCTCTCTCCAAGCGGTTATGATCCGACCGCCATGGTTGGGACTGGCCGAGAAAGAACTACGCTTCACGTAGAAGAACTGATCTCGCGAGGCCTTGCAATGATCCCGAAGCCCGATGTAAAACAGCTTCTGCTGTTTTCTGAGAGTGACTTGATAGAAGAGGTCCACCTCGAACTTAATCCCGCATTCGGCGCATCGGACTACCAAACTCATCAATATTCTCATCGCGGAAGGAATGAGTTGCGAAATCGCAACCCCATAAAGCTCGAGGAACTCGAAGATAGCTCCCGAAATCGGGAACCAAAGATAAGATTCGTAAAAAAACAACTCATACACTGTGAAGCACCCCTTCGGGCCCTTGTCCATCTGATCAGTGTCCTTCGAAAGACGAAATTCAATCTCATCTGGAACGAGAAAATCAGCCCGCAATTCATCCATCGCCTCTTGCGTGCTCAGAGTAACTCCGAGCTCGTATTCATTGGCTACTCATCTATAACCCCGGGTTGGAGTAGGCTGCGAAAGCCGCCAGGAAGAAATGTCTTCACCCCAGTAAGCGTTGCACGCTCCCGGGGAGTTGTACTCAAGATTTACTTCAACGTCTTCCGCGTAGACAACAACATGCACCTCGGCCTCTTGGTCTGACCAGGCTTCTCCTTCGAACATGGCAGAGTTATCTCTTCCGGGCAAAGCATTATGATGTCCGATGGATGCTCGAGCTATGGAAACCCATGGACGCCAACCGCTGGTCTCCTCTTCACACTGCGGAGGAGTCCAGATGCCACAAACACTGCTAACCTGCGGAGAGGCGCCACTAACGCTACCTTGAGGAGAGTCAGGCGCCCTTCACAAAGCTCCTCTAGGGCCAGGTGCCCATTTTGACGCAGCTATTGCTCCAGCCGCCCTTTAAGGCATACTCTCCTCACCTGCCGCCCTTGGCTGAACCTCCTCATGGCCAGCCGCCCACTGAGGAACATCAGCAAATCCGGGCGCCGCTGGTTGAACATTGCCAAAGTCAGGCGCCCATTGAGGCACACCTTCGGGGCCAGGCGCCACTTGCGGAATTGCAGCTTCACCGGCCGCAAATAGCTCGTCCACGAGTCCATCATCTAGTTCCGGATAGTAATCGAACTCGATAGGACAGTTCAGTATTGCTTCCAAGTTAAGCTTGTAAGGAGTTCGAGGTTGACCCGCCATATCAAACAAAGAAAAAACGGTACTTGAAGAACACTTGAAGAACATTTGAAGAGAACTTGAAGAAAAATTGAAGAGAGAAGTGAAATGGTGAAGAATGAAGAGGAAGCCATCCCATGATATAACAAAGATGGCACGAAACTCATTGCTTCGGACAACGAAAGCAAAGAGATGGGGGGGCTAACTGTTAGGGTCAAAATCCCCTGCTCGGAGATTGATAAAACGAGAACTCAAGATTAAGAACAAACGAATCGCGTCCCGAGCATAAGGGCCAGCCGCCCACGATCATCGGCCAGCAGCCCACGATCATGGACCAGCCGCCCACGATCGTTAGCCAGCAGCCCACGATCATGGACCAGCCGCCCACGATTGTTGGCCAGCAGCCCACAATCATTGTCCAGCCGCCCACGATCGTTGGCCAATAGCCCACAATCATTGTCCAGCCGCCCACGATCGATG
The DNA here is from genome assembly GCA_900406415.1 of Isatis lusitanica. Lineage (NCBI taxonomy): Eukaryota > Viridiplantae > Streptophyta > Magnoliopsida > Brassicales > Brassicaceae > Isatis > Isatis lusitanica. The sequence goes on along the minus strand of OVBB01002544.1, from coordinate 4,898 downwards.
GCCAGTAGCCCACGATCATTGTCCAGCCGCCCACGATCGTTGGTCAGCAGCCATCATCTCTCGGTCGAGACCCGGCGCCTGGACTCGTCTCGGAATAAGTCCAGCCGCCCATCATCTCTCAGTCGAGACCTGGCGCCTAGACTCGCCCTGGACTAAGTCCAGCCGCCCATCAACAAATTATCAAAACCCGGCGCCTGGACTCGTCCTGGACCAAGTCCAGCCTCCCATCATCCTCTCAGCACAAAGACTCAACGCCTGGACTTGCCCCGGACTAATTCCAGCCGCCCATCCTCCCTTCAAGCATGTTTCCCGGCTCGGATCGATCCAAGACCGAGCACCCGCATGATCTGATCCCAGGCGCCCACGAGTATTGTCCAGACGCCCATGAACATTATCTCAGGCGCTGACGGTCATGGACCAGCCGCCCATGCACACAAGCCAGAAACCGGCGGCTGGACATCACCACAGCGTCAGCGGCTGGAGACAGAGAAAAAATGGGCGGTTCGGTTTCAAAACTCGTGAAACATTTGGAACACTATTCACACGGGAAAACCGTTAAAACACTATTCATGAAACACTATTCATCTCGAGAAAAAGTTAACCGAAAAATCAATTTAAGTCTAATCGAGATCCGGTTTACTATTCATCGGTTACTATTCACGGTTTACTGTTCATCGGCACTGTTCATAAAAGTTGGGCCGGGCCAGGATCAGACTATGTGACGGACTGCTTTAGATTTTGGGCGAGAATCGGGCCCAAAAGACTAGGTAGGCGGCTGGTAGGAATGAACTTTGTCCCACATCACCCAGAAAGAGTTTGAGCCTCCTTGGTCTCCTAGTATAAATATAGACGCTTGTATTAGGTTCAGATCATCTCAAATTCGAGTATTAAGAGCTTCAGCATTATAAGACCTATTAAAGTTTTTGCTAATATTCTTGTACTTCCGAAAAATATCAATAAAATCATCATTTTTATATTTTTCGGTCCTTTAGTTATTTTAAAATAGAATTTTTGGATCCCCATAAAATATAAGTTTTGACAGTGTTAGTTTCAACTCTCACAACTGATACATCCTCCGTAGATCAATCGAGATGCCAGCTGACAAAAATTACAAGGAGTAAATGGACCGATTGAACCCGGTATGGATCAATCGGTCCAAAATAAGGCGAGGATGTTAAGAATTTCAGAGAGTTACAAGATCAATCAGTAACATCTAGATTGATCAAATTTGTCGATTGTGCATACACAGATTGACCAGTCCCTCCTCTGGAACAATCAGTTTAGTTTGGTTTATATTAGTTTATTTAAATTTAAATTTATTTGGATCTACTACGTGTATGTTCGTTTAACCGCTATATTAGGACTCGTCCTAAAGACGGGTTTTTTATATTTAATTTTATTTTTTAATAATATAATTTTGTAAATTTAAAAGTTTAAAGTTAACTAAAGTCATAATTTGCTATGTTAATAATTTTATTTTGAAATAAAAGATAATAATATATCATTTACATTAATCATGTACTTATAGTATGATTATATAATATGCTTATCGATTTACTTACATTTATTCATATTGATAGTTTTAAATTTCAAATATTAAACTATATTATTTAAACTAAAATAATTATTTTAGTTTGAATAATGTAATTTCACATTAATAAAAAAAAAATAGGCTATTTCGTCAGTTACTGTCCAAATCAACTATTTATAATTTGACAAAGCAACCTACAAATAATTAAATATTTATCTGTTTTGTGAAGTAATTGTATTTAAGTAAAGAAAAAGTGTGACCCATTATTTTGAGATTATATGTATACATGTATTATTTTATTTTGTACAATAGTTTATCTTGTATAAAATAATTATTCTATTCAAATATAAGTAATTTCACATTTCTGAAAATAACCCATTTATTTAATTGTGTGGCTCTATGCTCCGAATAAAAAAAACATCACAACCTGTCCATGTATCATCTCTAGAAGGAGTACTGATGTGAGTCAGGTTTACCCAGCTCTACTTCCTAAAATTGCAAAACAACAAGGTAAGTATAGATTGATCCAATCGACAAAACCCTAGATTTACACTCTAAGTTTATAGGAATCAACTTAAGCTAGGGTTAACAGCAAGGTTGTTTGTTTGTGAGCTGTGAATAGTGACAAAAATAGCAAGCAAGTAATCTTAAAAGCAAGTTAATAGAGATGTGAAATCAATGGAGAAAAGAATTATACATCAGGGAAATCACATGATTCGAGGATCAATCAAATGAGTTAAAATTTGACAAAAGAAAATTGATTAAAAGTGTTCTATAACTTGAAACACGTTTGATTTATTCTATATTTAACAACATATATTACTCAATTCATGTAGGTAATGAGACAATAAAAAAAGTCTAAATTTGATTTTTGTTGACAAAGCCTCAAAATTCTACTCTATTTTGATTTTGTCACAAAGTCTCACAATTCTAGCCTCATAGGTTTATGATGCTTTGCTCACCCAAAATAGTTCAGTTAATAAACAAAAATTCGATGAATGTATTAACCTAATATGCAGCTACTAGATGGTCAATCAACATAGAGCTGTAGAAAAACAATTGGATGAAAAACTTTAGAGAGATTTGGCTCAATAGGTTACATTGAAAAGGAATTAGTCCATATATGCTTTTTCTAAATAAAATTGTTCACATATGATTTTAATTAATTGAAATCGTATTATACCCTCTTAATTCACTAATTTTTAGTTTTTTTAAAAGTTAGTTAAAACTTTTTTGATTAACTTTCTTTAAAAAAAAAACAGAAAAAAGGAAACATAAAAACCTAATTCTATTTTTTCTCTTCCCTCTTCCCGCGACGTCCTCTTCCCCTACGTTCTCTTCTCTGTCTCCACCTCTCTCCACCGTCACCTCCTCCTCCCGCATCTCCGGCGACAGAATCTGTGGCCAAATAATCTCAGGTGTCTTCTCTCCTCTCTCTGCTATCTCTATCTTTGTTCATTGTTTTTTGTTCTTAGTTTTTGGAATCTTTATTTTCTGAGTTTTTGATTTTGTTTAGTTGCTTTGGGATTTATGAATTGCTTGTTCTTTGTTTCTTGTTGCTTTGGTTAGTGAATACATTTATATTTAGCTTAATTAGGTTCAGTTTGAGCATTGCTAATATAGGGAAAACAGAGTCACAGATACCGCATAGCAAAGCAATTTCACATATTTAGATTATGAAAATTGTAGCATAGTTTTAAACAAAGATTATGAATATCTAGATTCCAGAGATAGTAGTCTACCTCCATTTGTAGGCCTGCGAGTTCGGTTCTTTCGGTCAATTCGGTTCGGTTAGAACGGTTCTTCGGTTATTTCGGAATTTTAAAATTCTACCAAAACTAACCGAAATAAAATTCGGTTCGGTTCGGTTCGGTTTCGGTTAATTCGGTTTCTAAATTTTAAAACCGAAAAGAACCGAAATTTTTATATTTTGATCTATATTCGGTTAATATCAGACAAATTCGGTTAGTTCGGTTAATTTAAATTTTCGGTTCACAATTCTAATTGTATATTGGGCCAGATTTGATAGATTTGGTTAGTTAATTAAATTTGACAGTTTTTGTTTGGACCAAAACAAAACAAATAAAAGCCCAAATGTAAAGAAGAAAAAAAAAACTAAAAACATACAGAAAAAAAAAAGTAGATCTAACCCTAATTTCAGCGGCAACCTTGCGCTGGATCTCGAAGTAACAAAATTTTAATAGAAAAACTCGATTGAATGGTGAAGAAGACCATCCAGCGAACAAAAACTAAATGGATACTTCAAATTCGAAAAAATTAGGTTGTTGAAGACTGATTTTTCTGGGTATTAGAAATTAAGTTTAGGGCTGAGTATAAAAGAAAACGAAAAAGAAGAAGAGAGATGAAAGAAACATAGGAGAAGAAGAGAGATGAAAGAAACAAAGAAGAAGAAGAGAGATGAAAGAGATGAAACAAAGAAGAAGAAGAGAGATGAAACAAAGAAGAAGAAGCGAGAAGAACTAAGAGAGAGAAAATAGAGATGATAAAATGAAAAGAAGAAAGAAGAATGTGAACATAACGGAGATCTCAAATGATAGGATATTAGGTTTTTTTTTTTTTTCGGTTAACCGTTCGGTTTGCGTGAACCGAACCGAATTAACCGAGAACCGAATAAATTTTATAATTGTGCCGATCGGTTCACTTTAAGTTGTAACACTAGAACCGAAAATCAAAAAGGTCGGTTCGGTTCGGTTCGGAAATTTCGGTTCGGTTTTAAATCCCAGCCCTATCCATTTGCATCAGCACTGAAATTCCACCGCTTATCCACAGTAGATTTCCAAACACCACAGCTTACATCGATATCCATTTTAGCAGAAAAATGAGAAACCTGGTGGAAGAAGATGATAGATTCAGAAAAAATTGAAGAAAGAATAAGAAAACAGAGAAGGGGGAGGGGAGAAAGCATTACACGCAGAGAGAGAGATACGCAGAGAGAGAGATAGAGAGATTTTTTTTGAAATATTTACTAAATATTCTGTTTAGATTTTATTAGATTTTCGTAGAAC